>QODF01000127.1:678301-702524 GCA_024372805.1 Oostethus manadensis
GCCCGAAACACCTCACCAGGGAGGCGCCCGGGAGGCATCCGGACTAGATGCCCGAGCCACCTCAACTGGCTCCTCTCGATGTGAAGGAGCAGCGGCTCTACTCTGAGCTCCTCCCGGATGGCCGAGCTCCTCACCCTATCTCTTAGGGTGAGTCCAGCCACCCTACGAAGGAAACTCATTTCCGCCGCTTGTATCCGCGATCTCATTCTTTCGGTCATGACCCATAACTCATGACCATAGGTGAGGGTGGGAACGTAGATCGATCGGTAAACAGAGAGCTTTGCCTTCCGGCTCAGCTCTCTCTTCACCACGACGGTCCGGTACAGCGACCGCATTACTGCAGACGCTGCACCGATCCGTCTGTCGATCTCACGCTCCAACCTTCCCTCACTCGTGAACAAGAACCCGAGATACTTGAACTCCTCCACCTGAGGCAAGACCTCACTCCCAACCCGGAGGGTACAGTCCACCCGTTTCCGACTGAGAACCATGGCCTCGGATTTGGAGGTGCTGAGTCTCATCCCAGAAGCTTCACACTCAGCTGCAAACCGCTCCAGTAAACGCTGAAGGTCACAGCCTGATGAGGCCATAAGGACCACATCGTCTGCAAATAGCAGAGACGAGATCCTAAGGTCACCAAGCTGGACTCCCTCAACACCTTGACTGCGCCTAGAAATTCTGTCCATGAAGATTATGAACAGAATCGGTGACAAAGGGCAGCCTTGGCGGAGGCCAACGTTCACCGGAAACAAGCTCGACTTACTGCTGGCAATGCGAACCAGGCTCCTGCTTCGATTGTACAAGGACCGAATGGCACGTAGAAGCGGACCATCAATCCCGTACTCCCGGAGCACCCCCCACAGGACACCACGAGGGACACGGTCGAATGCCTTTTCCAGGTCTACAAAGCACATGTAGACTGGTTGGGCAAACTCCCACATACCCTCGAGTACCCTTGCAAGGGTGTAGAGCTGGTCCAGTGTTCCGCGACCGGGACGAAAACCACATTGCAGCTCCTCTAACCGAGGTTCGACTAACGGTCGTACCCTTCTCTCCAGCACCCTGGAGTAGACTTTCCCAGGAAGGCTGAGGAGTGTGATCCCCCTATAGTTGGAACACACCCTCCGGTCACCCTTTTTAAAAATGGGGACCACCACCCCGGTCTGCCAGTCCAGAGGTACTGTTCCTGACTTCCATGCAATGTTGTAGAGGCGTGTCAACCAACACAGTCCTCCAACATCCAGAGCCTTGAGAAATTCTGAGCGGAACTCGTCTACCCCCGGAGCCTTGCCACTGGGGAGTGATTTGACTACCCCAATTACCTCAGCCACGGTGATAGAACTGTCTATCACCGTGGACAGTAAAACTGTTTATTTTAAAGTGTCCATTTATTGTGGCCAGTCCCAGGCACATCTTTGCGATCATGCACTCTCATCAGCATCGTGATATGCCACGAGGTGTGAGGTGGATGGATTACCTTGACAAAGGTGACGTGCACACTAATACACACTTAGACTGATTGATGAACAATACTTGAGAGAAACAGGCCTTTTGTGTACATAATAAAATGTCCAGCTCATTAAAGATGGGGGTAAAAGTCATTCATTCATTTTCTTTACCGCTTATCCTCATTAGGGTTGTGGGTATGCTGGAGCCTATCCCAGCTGACTTTGGGCAGGAGGCGGGGTACACCCTGGACTGATCACCAGTCAATTGCAGGGCACATATAGACAAACAAAGACATACAACCAGTCACACTCACTCTAATGGACAATTTAGAGTCGCCAATTAACCTAATGTATGTTTTTGGAATGTGGGAGGAAACCGGAGTACTCTGAGAAAACCCACAGACGCACGGGGAGAACATGCAAACTCCACACAGAGATGCCCAAAAGGTGTGAGGCCAACATGCTACCCATTCAACCACCGTGTGGCCGGGGGAATAAAAGTGACGTTTACATTTTTGTAGGGTATATCATTCATAAATTTGCAAATTTGTATTTTTTTTTTAATTTACTGGGATGAAAGTCAATGAAAAATTAAAATTAAGTAGATGAGGAATTTCCCCTTGTTTGACTAATGAAGGCATATCTTGTCTAATTATTTTTTGGCAGAAAAAGCAAACCAGCGTATAGCATGATATGTTTAAAGCAAAACACTTTTTCCCAAATTCTGCTGAAATTCTATCCTATACCGTGCATCCAACCCAATAATAAGGCACACAACAATTACTTATTGTTGCATTATTGAGGTCTCAACTCTTCCATCCAGTGAATTTTGTATCCTTTTCAACATGCAAGTTTACTTATTGATTACAAATAATTTCATTGAAGTACAAAAAATGTCACTGACTAAAAAATTATTTTCAGCACTGTACATCAAACTCAAAGGTCTACAACTGAACCCATAGAAGGTTTTCAGGAATTTTCGATTTCTTTGCTGTATTGTTCTGCTTCATCATTTTGATAAACTTTATAATAATAATAAATGAGGATGAATAATGAATGTACTGGAAAAAGTGTTGGTCTCAGTGCACAATAAAGGTTTAATAATTAAATTTTTTTGTGTGTTAAAAGAAGTTGAATGAATTAGGAAAATAAGATTTGAATTCAGTAACTACAAAATTCTTCACTTGGTCTCAACCAGCGACCCGGATATCCAATGTTTGTTCTCCTGTGTCATTGCAATCATTTTCAACATTAATAGACACAATTACATGTCAATGTTTATTTTAGAGGTAGTAATTAATAGAAAATGGTGGAAGAACATGATAATCACATGCATACAAATAATGCAAAAACTATTTATCAAAATGCACAAAAATAAGGCCACAAAATCAGATATTTTACTTCTAACTGTAATTATGTAAATTATATATTTGATATAAATATAAAATATAGTAAATATAGATATTGTTCAATTGTACAGAATTTTTTTTAAATGTATATTACATATTTTAATATCATTATGGACTGTCAGCCACTCACTTTGGGGAACCGACCCACCATTTAAGAGCCACTGTTGTCATGTATGTTGCACATGATAACCTCTTTTTGAAACCAACTCTACTATATTGCAAAACCAATACACACAGCGTAGTGTGTGTGTGCTTGTTGTTAGCGCAAAGCTGCAGACTCTGAGGTGTTTTGTGTTACTGGCCCTGTCACTGCTAGAAATGCCAGAGTTAGCTGACAGGCAGAGTAAGTGGTAAGTGTGTGTCATCCGTGAGCAGTGCATGTGTGCATGCACGTCTTACAAAAGCAGAGCGACAGCTTGTTTGAAGCCTGCCACTGAGACTGGCATCTAACAATATCGCAACGCTTTTGCCTTTTAGGGCTACTCCCACGGAAACGTTTTCATTTCAAAAAAGTATTTTAATATTTCAGCCTCTCACCCACAAGGGAACGATGTTTTAGGTGACCTAAAACTGTATTTTTTTTAAATTGGCTTATACACTGTATACCCAAACTAGTGATCATTACTAAAGCCATGCAGTGTAAGTGATTACCCTAAGACGTTTTTACAAAATCAAATCCTAGCTCATGATTACATAGTTTAGTCTTACGTTCTTGAAGTCTTACATTCAAGATAATCAATTTCTTAATAAACTTAAGTTCTAAAAACTTTTTAAGTATTTAACTTAACCATTACTCGTATAAATCAATAATCATTACTAATGTTTATCAGGTATTTATTACCCATTTTTATTAATTGCAGTTATTAAATGTAAATGATCATCATATTCAGTATACATATAATTATAATTATATACAGTATAAATATGATTATAATTTAACGTAAATTATAATATACAGTGTATATATATATATAATTATAATTTACATTGGACAAAAAATAATCAACCTGGTTTTCGGCGGCCAAATCTGGTTCTATGGACATGGAATGTTACTTCTCTGGTGAGGAAGGAGCCTAAGCTCGTGGAAGAGGTCGACATTCCGATTAGAAGATGTAGTCGGAGTCACCTAGACCCACTGTTTGGCTCTGGAACCAAATTCATTGAGAGAGGCTGGACCTTGTTCTACTCTGGAGTTGCTGCAGGGGAGAGACGGCAAGCTGGTGTGGGCGTATTAATAGAACCCCAGCTTGGTGAATCTGTGTTGGAGTCATCCCAGGTGAACGAGAGGGTTATTTCCCTACGCCTTGGACCCGGGGAAAGGGTACTGAATGTCCTTCAGTCTGGTTTTAGTGTAAACTACAGCACCGAGACAGCTCTTTTAAAGATTTTAAATGATTTTAGATTAAATGATTCTAAGAAGGTCACAGTGTTGGTTCTACTGGATCTGCGCCCTTCTTTTGATACTGTAGGCCACACTATTCATTTATCTCGTTTAAAACATCTGAACAGCAGATGGTTTACATCCTACCTCACAGACAGGACTTTTATGGTCAGTTTAGATACCTGGGATTTTATGCCCAGTGTTTTTTAACCTGTACATGCTCCCTCTTGGTGATGTCACAAACTGATGACAAAACTGAAATTTTAGTTATCGGTCCTGAGGCTCAGAGAGAAAAGCTTTCACCCAAACTACAGTCACTGTCTTTTCATCCTTCATCACAAGTGAAAAAGCTGAGTGTGATTTTTGACTCTGCACTGACTTTTATTCCACACATCAAGAATATCACAAAGATAGGTTTTTACCATCTAAAGAACATCACCAGAATTCGCCCCATTCTCTCTCGGGGCGACAATGAGACGCTCATGCATGCTTTAATCACCAGTCGTATTGACTACTGTAATGCCCTGCTTTCTGGTCTTCCCAAAAAGACCATGGTCTTCCCAGGTTTAAAACTTTTACAAAATTCATCTGCACGTGTCCTGACGAACACCAGGAGGCGGGCCCACATTACACCGGTTTTCAATCATTGGCTCCCGTGTGCTTCAGGATCAATTTTAACGTTCATTTAATAGTTAATAAGTCTCTTAATGGTCTTGGGCCTTCTTATCTTTCCGAACTGTTTTTACCTTATGAACCCTCACGGTCCCTGCGGTCCTCCGACTGCGGGCTCCTAGTCATTCCCAAAGTCAGGACACACACTTATGGAGAGGCTTCTTTTCAGTTCTATGGCCCTCGTCTCTGGAACTGTCTGCCGAAGGACTTCAGGGCCGCAGAAAACGTTCATGTTTTTAAAAGAAAGCTTAAGAAGCACCTTTTTAGTTTTGCTTTTAGCTAATATTTATTTTTCCATCTTATTTTCTTGTTTATTTCTTTGTCTTAATCCTGATATTTTGTCATAATTTATCGATTATTAGTTTTTAATTGCTTTTTCTTATCGGTTTTATAACTTTTATATTCTTCCAGTTTTTCCTCAGAGGGAGCCCTCTGCCTCGTGAGCGGGGGTCGGCAGTAGCTGCCTGGGTGTTGCCCTGTGGGTGCCCAGGTAGAGGCGGGGTGTCCCTGCCTCGCCTTCCCTGGGTGCTCTGTGGCGATGCCCTGGCGGCTGTGGTTGATGCCTTTCTGTCGGTGCAGACGACTCCTCTGATGGAGTTTTCCTCTCCCGTTCATCTGTACTCAGCCTTATGTATCTTATCTACCTCGATTTTATTCTTCTTATTCAGTTTCTATTGATGGTGTGGGGTGTGCAAATGATCATGCGTGTGTATACTGGGGATGGGATGGGAGGTTTAGAAGGGTGGTTTGGGCTGGAATGATTTTAATTTCTAAAGGACTTTGTCTTACACGTGTGTATGAAAAGTGCTTTATAAATAAAGTTTGATTGATTGATTAATTGATTGATTGATCTGCCTGTTATGAATAAGAAGTGTTTGGGTTTGTTTTACATTTCACCATTTTCAACATTTTAAACATGCCACATGAAGATGTGACGTAGGGGGAAAGACACCTTCAGGATTCACCATCAGGATCCCAACACCCATTTGGCCAAAAGACTCACCACCATCCTAAAGATAAGCAAACAAAAAAACAATTACCACAAATATAACCCTTAATAAAGTTAATAAAATGACGGAACTGCAACAGACCACTGTTAAAAATATGCTTGACTAGCGATAATATGAGGCTAAATGACACAATTGACATTTAAGTGAAATATTTTAACGTTATTGTTACCACGACCGAAATATTATTTTACCATGCGAGTAGAAATATGCTAAGGAGCCTATTTTGTGCTCTTACCGTACATTTCACACATACTTCTTCTGTTGTATTTGGTTGGCGGTTGGCCACCAGCTCAGAGGAATTAACGCTACCTGCCATCAAATCCCTCGCAAAACCGCCAAAAAATGTAAATGTGAGGTGTCGCCACTCAGAGCCATTAGTACAGCAAATACTAATTTTAAGTAGTTTACAATTTACACTCTTTTAGTAATGGTCTCACATTTTTTGCAAAATAATAAGATTAGAAATGATAGCTTGAGTTATTTTGTAAAAGAAAGTCTTACAGTGTAGCGTGGGAAACCCCGAAAACGCCAGCTTGTCGTTGCTGTGTAGACAGGCAATATAAGAACGATGGCATCACCGACCCACTGCTGCCTCGTCACCGTCACGTGACCAGAAGTGAGCTTTAAAGCCAAACCAACATAATAGATGATATTTTGACGGACATGAGTCATCTTTGTCGACAATATCCGATATTTTTTTGCCTTATACTCAATGATTTGCAGAAGTAATTCCGCTTCTCGTAAGTCTAAAAGATAGTTGGAAAAAAAGAAGACGACTGACTTATGCATTCGTTTTTCTCCTATGGTTTGTGTTGTGCCCGTGCACAGTGCCACGTGTAGGGTTGCCTTGTGTATTACATTGTTTTCACTCAGTGATGTGTTCCCGTCTGAATGCAACTATTAATATGGCACATTGTGAATGCGACTTTTCTTTAACCTCAAGAATGTCACCGTGTCAACATGGCTTTAGTCTGTACTCTTGCATGTCAGCACGTGCAGACACACACACATAACCACATACCCCTTATTGCTCTCACATTCACAATTTCTCTGATACATGGAATTGTATTAAAGTATATACCCACATGTGCATAGTGTCTTTTCCCACAGTCACCTACTGGTACTGTTAGGACTCTGTGGCTAATGTTGGTTAAAGACTGTCTTTAATGAGGTTGTAACTCCATTTAGGTATTGGTTCGCATGACCTATATTGCATGATGACATGTATCTTTGATAGGAAGCGAGAAAGACACTGAAGCAAAAAATGCAACAGGGGAATACTTTGTGACTCAAACTGGCATCTTATTCTGAATCAGAGCCAGAAGTTGCTAACGTCCACCACCTCTGTCTTTCTCCAGACCCAGGAGGCGGTGGAAACTGTCTTGTTTTCCACTGCACTGTATACCTCCTTGGATCGCCACGGCTCAGCTCACTGTTGACTCTTCACATAGTGTAAACCACTGCTGGTTGCTCATAGGTCAAGCAGATGAATCACTCCTGCATATGGCTAGAAAGGAACAAAATAAACACACACTTGAGTTTACCCTGGTGCTGTTTCTTTAGCACCGGACACTGCTGTATTATCCTGCAGTGGTCAATTTGTCGTAGCCATCAGTCTCCCCTCGAATACAATGTGTCTCCTTATTATGGCCAGCCACCACATGCTTAGAAGTAAATACAGCAGGGCTGTACAGTTAGAACGTATCACTCGCACATGCACCTAGAAGTGCTGTAGATTGTGCGAGTAGAAAAAATACAACTGCAGCACAAGTGCGAGTACTGATTTCAACCCTTTTATTTGCATTTTGATCCTAAAGAGTCTATACAAAGTGAATCAAACTAGAGTAACATTGTCATACATATGTATATACTGTAAATCGACAACTTTTTTCACATCGGCAGGCTCCAAAACAAATGCTGTAACTGTCGTGTTGACACGCGATGACATCTCAGCCGAACAAGCTGCAGTCAGTGATGTAGCTAATTGTTATCCATTGCATACTGAACCGTTGCAGGAAAGTTGACTGACGTTGTGGCCAGGTAAAAAATTTAAATTGAGTTTTTTCAAAGTGGAACCAAAGAGGGAGAGGAAATTGGTAAGAGAAATGTGACAGAAAATGTCAGATCTTGAACAACAGACAATGTCAAGCCAGAGCAACAGCTAGATCTACTGTTACTAACAAGTATAAATCAGATTGGATCAAACTCTTATCTTGGATAGAGTTTAAAAGCTAAAAACAAAAAACTACATGTTCACATGTTTAGCATTGCCTACTTATACACATGCTAGAATGACGTTACATTGCTTTGGTTTAGAAATTCACTGTAATAAATGCAAGATAGTGCACTGCTCAAAAAAATTAGAGGAACACTTTGAAAACACATCAGATCTAAACAGGGGGGAAAATGATCTTGAATATCTTTAATGATAACTAGTAGGTGATGTATTAGTAACAAAATGATGCCACATAATTTGATAGAAATGAAAATGATCCCCCTACGGGGGCGGGGAAACAAAGACACATGAAAATGAAAGTGAAAAAATGATGCAGCAGACTGGTCCATTTTGCCAAAATGTCATTGTAGCAACTCAAAATGATTCTCAGTAGTTTGTGGGGCACCCACGTGCATGCCTGACAACGTCGGGGCATGCTCCTAATGAAACAACGGATGGTCCTAGATCTGGACCAGGGCATCACTGAGCTCCTGGACAGTCTAAGGAGCAACTTGGCGGCGCCGGATGGACCTAAACATAATGTCCTAGAGATGTTCTATTGGGTTTAGGTCAGGTGAACGTGGGGGCCAGTCAATGGTATCAATTCCTTCATCCTGTCGGAACTGCCTTCATACTCTAGCCACATGAAGTCGGCCATTGTCGTGGACTAGGAGGAACCCAGGTCCCACTGCACCAGCCTAGGTTCTGGCAATTGGTCCAAGGATTTCATCCCAAAATACCTGATAGCAGTCAGAGTGCCATTATCTAACCTGTAGAGGTCTGTGCCTCCTTCCAGGGATATGCCTCCTCAGACCATCATTGACCCACCACAAAACTGGTCATGCTGAATGATGTTGCAGGCAGCATAACGTTCTCCGCGGCATCTCCAAACCCTGTGCTCAGGTTGAACCTGCTCTCATCGGTGAAGAGTGGCGTAGTTGCTACTACAGGATGTCGGGCCCTTGGCCACCCTCATGGAGCCTGTTCCTGATTGTTTGGTCAGAATCATTCACACCAGCGGCTTGCTGGTAGTCATTTTGTAGGGCTCTGGCAGTGCTCATTCTGATCCACCTTGCACAAAGGAGCAGATACCAATCCTGCTGAGGGTTTAAGGACCTTCTATGGCCCTGTCCAGCTCTCATGGAGTAACTGTTTTCTGGTATCTCCTCCATGCTTTTGAGACAGTGCTGGGAGACACAGCAAACCTTCTTGCAAAGGTATGTTGGAGAAGTTGTACTACTTGTGCAACCTCTGTAGTGTCTAGGTAGCGCACCGTGCTATCAACAAAGATGTTGATCCAAGCCAAATTAAAAACTACAGCAGTAGAAAGTCAGTCAGTAAAAAATCAGCCAAAAGAGATGAGGAGTCAGTGGCCTCAACCTGAAAACCATTCCTGTTTTAGGGGTATGTCTCATTGTTGCCCCTCTATAGGGTGATTTTTTTCATTTATATCAAGTTATGTGGCATCATTTTGTTACTAATACATCACCTACTTATTATCAGGAAAGATATTCAAGATCATATCCCTTACACCCCCCCCCCCCCAGTTTAGATCGGATGTGTTTTCAAAGTGTTCCTCAAATTTTTTTGAGCAGTGTATCATTATTAAATTACCTGACATGGTTGTCGTAGATTGGGTTGATGTCAAAAACGTTCTTCTTGTGCAGTGTGATATGTGGCCATTAGTAATGGAATTGCATGTGGTATGATGTCATTCATGTTGTGTTACTACAGTGGTTTTCAAACTGGCGGGAACGCCCAGCATTATGACAAGGGGGCGCGGTGCTACCAGGAACACGCTAAATTATTACTGTATTTTTCGGGCTACAAGCAGCTACTTTTTTCTCTCCCTTAGAAAACAAATGTATATTTTGAATGGTTTCATTTTTTTAAATAGTAATCATTTTGCACATCTTTTTCCAGTCTGATGTTGGCATCTTTCCGTTTCAATATCTTGAATTTGAGCATTATTTTTTTGTCCACTCAAGATGGCTATGGTCCTCATATTAATTTGAAGGGAGGAGGTTAACAATCATGATAAAACAGTATCCAATGTGAAAAAAATAATAAAATCAATGATAAAGTCTCATTTTCAAGGAAATCCCTACTCACAGTGACAGGTTTTCACCGGTACTTGCAGGGATTGGACCTCCAGTATAAATAACAGCTTCAAGATGAAACTCACTCTTACTCACTCACTTTTAATGCACAACATAATCATCAAACTTACTTGTTCATATGATGCATACTGAGAAATGAACAACTTCACGTCTCCTTTCTGCTCCGTTCTCCTTACTTTGTGAGGCATTCAGGTGCACTTGTAAATGTGAGTCCTAGGCGGTAATTGTTTCTAATGTTTATTCACGTACCCCCATTACAATTTTTGTACCCCATTTTGGGAACCTAGGGCATAGTACTTGAGCGTACAGCATGTAGTATGCCAAGCTATGTGTGGATTTCTATACGATGGCACTGTGTCTAAATGTATGAGTGCACATGTGTGTTACTGTGTATGTTCTTTGAGTGTTAATAATAAAATTGTGTTATGAAAGAAATTTCATTTAGGAGCATTTGTTGTTGAAAATGCTAAGCCCTGTAAAGGATCGTTTTTAGCCCATTCTCCTGAAAATGCTTTTTTCCCCCAAAAGGCTAGCCACGATCTACTTATTTCTGATGTTTTTTTTAACTTTTTTTAACTGTCTTTTTTAACTTCTACAGGTAACAGGAGCGTGCTTAGACTATTAGAGTAGTTGATGATGGTGTGTGATTGCATAATAGCCACAGGTGACACAGACAGTTTTTCTCTTGAGGGATGACTCTTTCCCCCCCTAAGCCTTCATCTTTGCCGTATCAAAGAAAATGAGTTGAATAATGGACCTGCCTTAAGGGAACAGCTATGTAGAGCAGCCTGCTTTTCCAAGCAAATTTGCTTCTGGTTCACATGAAGTCAAGCAGACTAGTAGAGGGCATGGGGCTAAGGAATGTTATTTTCATATCATTCATGCATAACAGAAACAAAGCAAGTCATTTAAATCACTTTTTGTAGGAAGTCCCACTAAACAGGATCAATATGTCCTCAAGGTTATTCAGTAGCTGGAACAACAGTACAGGTCCATCTACCTTAGTTTCCAGCGTATAAAACTGCTACTTTTTTCTTAAACTTTGAACCCTGCAGCTAATGGTGTGACTAATTCATGGTCATGTTCTAACTGGTACTAGTTGTAGCTTGCACCGAGGAAACAGTAGTGCTTTCTTTGGCAGGAGCCAATCATAAGCTACAAATGAACTCACAACAAGCTTGTCAAACCATCGGATATCGCAGGCGGTTATTACTCAGTATAACAGTCAGACTGTCAGTGTCATCTTACAAAGAACACTAAAATCATCACACAGCAACTTAACACTCAAGAACTAGGTAAGAAATATGCAGGCCATATACCATTACAAGTTTGAAATTGAAAAAAGCAACTATCTTAATTGTTTCTCATCATTCATTGCGTCCCTGCAAAGCCATTCATTGGCAATGGTTGCTGGGGGGCTGCAATGATTCATTTGGCTGCCTGTTTGCTCTGGAGCTCTCGCTGGTGGACACTGAGTGTTACGTCGATGTGTGATGATTTTAGTGTTGTTTCTAAGATGACATCGTGATTCAGATTGTTAAATTGAGTAATGACTTCCAGAGGTTTCTGATGAGTTGATAAGCTCTTTGGGAGATTTCTCATAGCTCACGCTTGGCTCCTGAGTGCTCACGGACTAGTGCATGTCAATTTATGACGTAGATATGTACGGGTTCTAATCCAGTCTTATATGTACAAATTTTTTTTTTCTTTAGATTTAGTTTGTGCGGAAAAAACACCGGTCCATTTTAAACACTTATACCTTATTTTACATTAGGGGTCTTGGTTTGTGGTCCTCCAAGTAATATATTGCAGCCTGTGACTTGACAGCAAATATTCTATAAATGTGGCCCATGAAGTCTGGGCAGACTTCACAGCCTAAGCTTGTAAAATTTGGAGAAATAAACAGGGGGGTTATTATACAGAACACCACCACAATTGTGCAGCTGCCGGACCAGTTGGGTGAGACATGACAAATGCCACTCAGCCTCTCTCTTAGAGCAGAAGGCAGTGGGTAACAGTTCAAAATAGATCTCACACTGTGTGAGGAATGGGCACACCTTACCTTACCCACCAGAGAATTGCTTAGTCTAGAGCAGTGGTTGTCAGTTAGTTTCTGAGCTCCCCCAAAATGGAAAGCTGTGAATTGTATTCAAGAGTCAAATGGCATGTTGAGCATAATAAATTTGGACATATTGGCAATTTTACACTAACATTGAAAGTATTACCTGCTTCTCGCGCTCCGGGCAGCCCCCCCCCACTGGGGGCCCCACCCCACATTTTGTCAAGCACCGGTCTAGAGACTGGTGGGCAGGAAGCTAAGGAAGGCACACCAGTTGACAATAGGTCAGAGGGAATAGGTAGAGATCAGCTGAAGAGGGGGTCTGTATCTGCTGCAGGGTAAGTAGGTTCCCAAGCTGCGTCCCGAGAGCCTCCAGGCAAGCAACTAGGTGTTCCGCTAAGCCTTTCACGCAGGTGCCATTGTTCCTCTTGCCTGCTCAAGGTTTAGGTCTGGAGGCGTAGCGCCTTCTTGAGCGAGTCCGTCTTTGCAGGGTCCATTACTGGCTAGAAAACGCACAATTTTGGATAGTTTTGTTTATACAGTATTTACTTTGCCAACCAGTAAGCCTCAGTAAGCGTCGGCTGTCGGGATGACGCTCTGGTCCACCTGTCATATTCCCTGTCTTCCTCGTCACTTCTTTTCAAAAACGACATGTCGGTTTGTTAGTGGTCATGCGCTCACCTTGTTCATGCTGTTTAAAACGGAAATATTCCTACACTGGGGCTATGGCATTTGCCTTAGTGCCTTCATTCATATTAGTGAATGGTTACACTAATTCATGTTCGTACTCATTCATGTTAGTGTATGCTACCCTAAAGTCATCCAGCCTGTGTGGTGAAGGGAGACGAGGAAAACAAACACGGAGGCATGCACATATCAATTTATTAGGTCAGGAAAATTATCGACTTCGCTTTTTTTAATCGTTTGGGTATTACATTTTTTGAGTATCGTGAGATGCCTAAGTACATGCCTTGGCTGTAGGCTTTGCAGTGTGGTGTGAAGACTTAATGACGTTTGGTTCCCTGTGGCTTCCGACAGCGCATCACAGTGGTATTGATAACTCCATCGGTTTAAACAGGTCCCAGCACAGTTATGGCCATCTGGTTTTGTGTCCAGATTGAGGCGGTGGAGTTGAGGTTGCTGCAAATAAAAGTCATTTATGTGAATGAAAAGTTTTAGATCAGGAGTTTGTTAGTTAGTGTGTGTGTGTGTGTTTGTGTGCGTGCGTGTGTGCGTGCATGTGTCTGTGTGTGTGTTTGTTCGTGTTTTGAAAGGAGCTTTTTGTTCCAACGTGACTCGCCATTCTCATGGTTGGTGCCTGAAGGAGTGGCAGAGAGGGTGAAGAGTTGATGTGGTTAAGTCATTATACTTTAGGAGGAAGCGTGTTGGTTGCCATGTTGAGCAACCGGCTTTTTCCTCTGTAATAGAGTAATTCTGTCATATCACATGACTTTTCTTTGTTTTCTGTGTTGGAAGTCATATTTGACAATTTTTTTTAATGAATCACTAGATAACAAGTTTTGTGGGGGGTTTTAGGTTGTCTCGATACAGCATTTTCATTTCTGTTCCGATTCTAACATTGCAGCCTTGAATATCATCTGGTATTGGTACAATATCAGCACAGATCATACATACTTTTACTTTTTATAGTCATGTGGAGTGTTACAAAAGGCTTGATAAGTCGATATTACTCCAATAGAGAATAATAGCAACATTAGGAATGAGAACGGATCACTCCTCTGCCTGCTAAACCTTCTAGCACACACAGGCTGAATTGAAGGGCTGCTGCTGTTATGGTGGGCATTTGATTTCCGTCTCTGTTGTTAATTCCACATTGGCAGTTGGATATTTCGCTCCGTATCAGCTGTGATAATCCACCATCAGTGTGCTAGTGTGGTAAGCTTGCACGGACCGTTCATTCTCCTGAACTAAAGATGTTGAGGAGGCAACCAGAAAATGTGGCTAAAAACCTGTACACACTTACTAACCAACAGACAGCAAACTTCATACCCGGCTGTGCAGTTGTGGAGACAGCCTAGCTCATGGAGCTTTTTTTCTTTGGAAGTAAAGACGTAATTATTTTACTTCGTTTGTTAGATTTTTAGATTTCCTTGTTAGATTTTCTGAATATGACTCATCTGTGCCTGTAAGATAGTTTATCATTTGTAGTAGAAATCATTACGAAAATATTGAACAGGATGGAGTTACTTAGTATTACTTGTGGACAACTTGTACATTTGATATAATAGGCAAATATTAACTTTTATGAGTGTTCATCACTGTTGCTAATGTGATCTTGTGTTTTCTGTCCAGAACATTCCAGGAGTAAATAGACTCACAAGACAAACACGAACAACACGGCATGCACAAATAATGCACAAATAATGGATAAAAAGTAAAAACGTGTATGCACTACAGCTTTGGAGGGTCATTTGTAAGCAGAGTCTGTGTTTTTTTTTTACCCAAGTATGTTAATTAATAATGTGCTGAAACTACCGCCGATGCCATGAAGTTCCTCTACCATAGTTGTAAAGATTGAGGAAGATATATTCTGCTATTCCAGTGGATCTATTCTATTTAATACATTTACAGTGTAAATTACTACATTTATAAGTGCTAGGTAGCTACAAGAGATTATTCATTATTAAAAATCCAGTCTGTGCATTTATATAAAATATTTACAGGTTACAATGTATTTAAAAATATAAATGCATTAGTTTAGTAGGAGTGCTGTTGCTGTATGAACCATGATGACTTGTCTTTCTGGGACATCATCTGGAGTGAAACCAGCGTGTCTGGGGGTTTATGTCCAGCACATCATCCATCAAGTAAGTTTGCAAAGCTACCCAGACTTTTAAATAAACACAAACTAAAAAGACAAAATAATCAATAACAAACGAAGTACAATTAAAATGAACCAATGCATAGCTATTAAATAAAAATAGTTTATTCTATACGTATCTATATGTAAAGGCAATATTAAAAAACATGTTTACCAAAGTGCTGTACGAATCAGTTAACTAGCTTGACCTAATAAAGTAAGTAATTATTATGATAATTAAAAATACAAGGTTTCTCTCTGAGCTGGAGATATATATAAAAAAAAACGAATGGATGCGCTTCTAAGTTTCAAGCAACCAATAATCCCAAAATTAATATAAAAACTACTTTGGCGCAATTATTTTATACATTCGACATTTTCTCTGAAGGATTCAAACCCCAAAATGAGACACAGCTTTAGTCAAAACACATGTTCAACACACAACAAACTTCAAAATAAGAGCTGCACACATCCTGTCTGCTAATAAAAGTGTCATAAAAATAGCTTACTTTAATAAAGCTATTACAATTGCATCTGCAATTTTATGTAAAAGCTCTTGACATTCCAATTGTTTGGAGAAACTAAAGTGTATTGCTTCTGATATGACGTACTTGCCTTGTTATGCCATGTAATTAATGAAAACATTGTGTTTGTGTGTTGTCAATAATATGGATTATTATATCGACAGTAATTTGTAGGACAATTATCGTCCAGCAAAATGTGTTATTGTGACAAGCTTAATGACATGTTTCTTTTTGTGTAACTAACACCTGCCTAAATCGTAAGCCCCTTGCCAAGCAACAAAAATCTTGCACAGTGCAAAACGCTGGGACATACCCACTAAACTAATACTTCTCCGTGAAAATGCAGTGAATGAAAGACCTACCACCTGTTGCACACTGAGGCAAATACCTGCACTTTTTTTGGCCTGCACTCGTCACCCATGTGTGAAAGAAACCTCCACTTGAGACTACCTCTCGGCAGATCTCTGAGAAGTTCCCCCTCCACTCCACTGTAGCACCGTTTGCCATCGATGTTTCAAAACCATCTGACTTGGCTGTACTAGGAGGTGGCTATTTTGGGAGAAGGATGGCAAAACCGTCTGCTACACGCAATTGGAAAAGGAGTGCATGTCGTGGAGATGATCATTAGGGGATTAAGGGGTGTTTTCTTGTCTGTGTGCGTGTGTGTGTGTGTGTGTGTGTTTGCACTGCTGGGGTCAAGTGTCGCTGTGGGCCACAGGCATTGATGTTGAAACTGGAGATTTCGTACATACGCTTGCAAAACCCAAACCAGAGTTGTTGTCTGACTTTGTCTGCACTTTTTTTTTTTTAAACATGAAAAAGTATACAAACATACATTGTTTTATTGTTTTTATTAAATCAAAAATACTGCAGGACTAGACCTCAAAATGCCCAACTTAAAATTCAGTTCTACATCTCAGGTTAGATACAATCCAGTGTATATGGTTGGATTTAGAAACACTTTTTATCCTCCACTACTGTTCAAATGAGCTGTGTGTTAAACTCAATACATAATAAAACAGTGATAGACTGTGTGACCTATGTGCAGGTGAGGGTTACAATCCACCTTATTCCTAGCCCCCATGAGCCTTTGCGTGAATCATGGGCGAAGCTTTCGGTATACACCGGAACTGCCGTTTATTTTCACTACAACTGTTAAACCGATTGCGCAATTGCTCTTTTTTTAGCTCGATAACTACATAAAAATGTGCGAACACCAGCTGTCATGTCTTAAACGAGGCGATTCCGTTGCCTACTAAAAGTGCCCAAACATCACCTATAGTAGCATTTTTAGCTACTTTCTCAACTCTATTGTGGCACATGGCGAGGCTATGAACAATCTTAGAAGCACTGAGGCATAGAAATACCTTCATAGCGATAAAGTTGGACGGGTTTTCTTGAGAGATGTTGGCCACAATCTTATGTATCTAAAAGGAGATGTTGAGCCAAAAATGCCAATGATCTGTGACTGATAATTTAATAGTAACTGAGCAGGTAGGGGGGCCGCACGGTGGCTGAGTGGTTAGCACATTGGCCACACAGTCAGGAGATCTGGAAGACCTGGGTTCAAATCTCCGTTGGGCATCTCTGTGTGGAGTTTGCATGTTCTCCCCGTGCGTGTGTGGGTTTTCTCCAGGTACTCCGGTTTCCTCCCACATTCCAAAAACATGCATGTTAGGTTAATTGGTGACTCTAAATTGTCCATAGGTATGAATGTGAGTGTGAATGTTTGTTTGTCTATATGTGCCCTGCGATTGACTGGCGACCAATCCAGGGTGTACCCCGCCTCTCGCCCAAAGCCAGCTGGGATAGGCTCCAGCATCCCCGTGACCCTAATGAGGATAAGCGGTATAGAAAATGAATGAATGAATGAATGAGCAGGTAGGTAAATTCACGACATTAACTTTATGCTTATTTCTGCCGTGGTAGGACAGACAGTGCTGATCTATTGTAACGTTATCGCTTGTTTATATGCTGAGAGAGCAGATGAGGAGTGCTCGGTGTGGAGCTTGTGTTTCTGTTTCATGCTTTGACAAAGTCAGCTGCGATTTAAAATGTGGTACTTTTGGAGTAACTGATACCAGGGAGATGTCCGCGCGAAATATCTTACCTGTTCTTGTGACACTGCTGTCAGGTCTCCGCAGTACTCGGCGTCTCTTCTCTGGTGGTTGGGAGTATCTCACCCATAATGTAGGATGTTAGAACAACCACGAGCCGCACAACATGTCCCTGAGCTGCGCAAGGCCATATTTGTAAATTTCGGAGGATTAGGTAAATCAAGATTCTAATGTTTGTATGCACTGCTAAGGATAATAAAACCGCCAACTCTAATTGAAAACAATAGCGCAGTGAAACTTCCAGTTGCAATACTCTTAATTTCCACCCATAACTCATTTTACGTCAGCGGCCTCAGGAATAAGGTGGATAAGGGCCTGGGAGGTCAGTCTCTTCACAACAGTTTCAATAATAAAACCATAACCATACAGACAATGTTTTAGATAACATTTTAATATTCTTTATTATCAAATAGGTAAATTGCTATGTAATAACATAAAATAAAATCTCAAAAACAATACAACCAAAGTGAGCCAACTTTATGGAATGAGATAATAATGAACCATTGTGTGTAGATCAGCCAGGACAGAGGTGCGTCCCCGCATTTGTCCCTAAGCTACCACTATGCTGCAGAAAGTCCAATTTCTGGTTATATGGTCATCATTACACTTTTCCTTTTAGACATCATCATTGTTCCCTTCAGTGGTGGGATCACAAAAAAACAAAGTAAAAGCCAAACATCCTCACGGGGCTGTACTTTAAGGGTGTGTTTTGGTTGTTAGGGACATTTAAATGTTGAGGTTTCACGTCACATACAAGAGTAGCTAAAAGAGGTAGTAGAAGCTGCATACCTTGTAAAACAAAAACTGTCTATAGTGAAATATGTTTTTTGGCCCCATGTCAAGCCTGATGAACAGGTTGAGCAATGGGAGAATGCCGCAGAGTGACATGAGCCTCTTGCTCTGTCATCTGAAACATTATCTGCTTCTATGGTGCAAAAGCATGAGCCATCAAGCCACACACGTCTTTTGAGTCAACTCAAGTGGAAACATCAGGCTCATTGGGTGACTCAAATTATATCATTGAACTTTGACCAGGACTGACCTTTATCATTCAAAATGCATCCTGTTCCACAACATATGCATCCATTTTTGTCATCTAGCTAGCACTCTTAGACATGTTGCAATTCCAGCGACATGACAAAGGACGTGAATCACAGGCCAAGGATGTAGATATTTCACATTTAACACACAAGCCCACACAGTGGGGACCGGTCAGTGGAGAGAGTGGGCCAGTTACTCCTCCTATTTCTCTTAACATCTCCCTTGTGGAGGAGATGGAGCTGCCAGCATTGTTCACAAACTTCAGCTGTCTGTTTTATTCAAACCATGTGGGCCACATTAACAGTGTTGTTAACAGAGTTTTCAATGTGGCATATGGAAGATGGTAAGAGTGCATTCATATGACTTTGATCTTTTCTAAATGAGCCGTGTATGTGTGTGTATACTCAGTTTTTGGCACACATACAAATAGATAAGGCGTGTCTGCAAGTGTACAAATTTTGGATGGTTCCCGCCGGAGCCGCTCTAGGGTGTGGATCCCAGTGCTTCCTTATGCACATACTGGGTCAGACTTGTTAGGTAAGGTGCGTAGGCCTGGGATGCAGAGCCAAGGTTAGGCTGCGGGGTTTTATTATGGAGGACGATGTCACACGACTCCAGTTTTTAAATCTTGATTCTTGAACAGTACAAGTAGGCTAGTTTACCTGTAAAAATATAAATTTTCCTTTGCTTCCCTTATCTCTAATTCCTGTCAACAGAGCAGGAATCGGATTCCACCGAAAGAGTCATAAATTAAGTTATTTAATTCAAACTTATTGTGACATTTCCAAACGGCTACCTTGTCTTTGTTCAGAGTAGTTAAATCCCTCAGTGGGGGTGTCCAAGGAATTTTGTGGTTTGCCAAAACTGCTACAGGAGCAAAAAAACTCACCGCAGATTCTTTGGAGATGACTAACAGTATTTTTCAGCACATACCAAACAGAGCTCCTAAAAAAGATGTGATTAAAAGATGGCTTTTTTTTTTTTAAAGAAGAGCAATAGTTATTTCTCTCTTCCTTGGGACAAAGGGTAACTTGTCATGCAGATATGTCATTTTTCTTAGACAAGATCAACCACCACCTTTCTGTTTTGACATGACTTGTTTCTTGAATTCAGTGTCAGTTCTCACCTCAATATTGTAACCCAAAAATGGTGTCAAGGAAAGTTGCAAGAAGTGATAACTTTTTGGGGTGATCCGGATCACTGTCTAGATCCAGGAAGCATTATTTAACATTGCAAGTTTTTCGGAATTAGTGCTTATAACTCCACAAAACATGGTCAAAGAGCTTGAGGAAAAAATACAGGACAAGTTTCCAACAGGTTTTACAAAAAATCAAAGACTGATCTTTGGTGTGAATCACAATTAGGGGGGAACTAGGACGCTTGGCTAAGGTCTATGCTCTCTGAGTGCTATTGTAGTTCAATACCGTATTTATGAAATCAGGTTTTTTTGTACTTAGTTGTTAATGACTCTAGTAGTCTTATTTTTTGGTATGAAGTAGTAGCATCACATGACAGTCATGGCAGTCAATCAGCTTTAAAACTTACGTAATGAATCATGTGGTCGACATACCTCACATTCTTACTCTTCTGTCCCATTAAAAAATAAACAGTTGTGTTAAAATGTGTTTGCCTCCTTCCTGATTTTTTTTTTTTTTTTGCATGTTTGTCACACTTAAATGTTTCCGATCATCAAATAAATGTATATATTAGTCAGTGACAACACAACCGAACATAAAATGTAGCTTTTAACTACCTACACGGCCCTGTATAAAAAAGTAATTGCTCCATAAACATAACTCGTTGGGCCATTACAAAGTATTCATTTTGTTTTTCTTCAGCCATTCAGAGGTAGATGTGCTGGTGTGTTTGGGATCATTGTCTTTCTGCAGAACCCAAATTTGTTTCAGCTTGAGGTCACGAACAGATGACCGGACAATCGGACCTTCAAGGTTTTTTGGTAGACAGCTGAATTCATAGTTTACTTAATCACAGCAAGTCTTCCAGGTCCTGAAGAAGCAAAAAAAGACCCCGACCATCACACCACCACCATATTTTACTATTGGTATGATTTTCTTTTTCTGAAATATGTCGTTACTTTAACACCAGATGTAATGGAACACACACCTTCCAAAAAGTTCAACTTTTGTCTTGTTGTACTACAAACTATTTTCCCAAAGGTTTTGGGGATCATGAAGATGTTTTCTGCGCTAATGAGGTAATTTTGGTTGGTCGGCTACTCCTTGGAAGGCCATTAGTAAATAATGGCTCTCACTGTGGTTCGCTGGAGTCTCAAAGCTGGCTTTATAATCTTTTCCAGACTGATAGATCAATAATCTCTGTTAAATTGTACTTTAAAAGGGTGTCAATCACTTTTTCATACAGGCCCATGTAGGTTTTGCTTTTTTTCTCCCTTAATAATAAAAAGTCTATTTCAAAAACTGCACTTGGTTTTCAGTTGTTTTGTCATTGACTAATTCCTAAAATTTGTTTGATGAGCTGAAACATTTCAAGTGTGACAAACATGCAAAAACAATAAGAAATCAGGAAGGGGGGGATATATCTTTTTACACCACTGTACGTCTAATCTAATCAGTATATAGAAATCCCAGACGTCATTTTGATTATAACTAATGCCTTGTCCCGCCCTTCTCCCTGAGTTACCACCTTATTGTGGTGGAGGAGTGTGCGTGTCCCAATGATCCTAGGAGCTAAGTTGTCGGGGGCTGTCATGCCCCTGGTAGGGTCACCCATGACAAACAGGTCCTAGGGAGGGACCAGACAAAGAGTGGCTCAATAGACCCCAATGATGCAAGGGCTCTGGAACCAGTCCTCTCGAGAGGAGCTGGACTTCTTTCCACCCTGATGTTGCCGGCAATGAGAGGCGACGGGCAGGGGTGGCAATTCTTGTTGCCCCCCGGCTCCAAGACTGCATGTTGGAGTTTAACCCAGTAAACGAGAGGGTAGTTTCTCTAGGCCTTCGGGTGTGGGGACGTGTTATGACTGTTGTTTGCGCTTATGCGCAAAACAGCAGTTCAGAATACCCGCCCTTTTTGGAGTCCTTAGAGGAAGTAGTAGAGAGTGCCCCTTTGGGGGATTCCCTTGTTCTGCTGGGTGGCTTCAACGCTCATGCTGGCACTGACAGTGAGACCTGGAGAGGTGTGATTGGGAGGAACGGCCCCCCTGATCTTAACCCGAGCGGTGTCTTGTTATTGGACTTCTGTGCACGTCACGGATTGTCTATAACGAACACCATGTTCAAGCAGAAGGGTGTCCACATGTGCACTTGGCAGCAGAACACTCTGGGCCGCAGTTCGATGATTGACTTTGTGGTTCTGTCGTCGGATGTGCGGCCACATGTTTTGGATACTCGGGTGAGGAGAGGGGCGGAGCTGTCAACTGATCAAACCCATTGTGAGGGTCTGCTGGGAACGCCTGGCAGAGTCCCCTGTCAGAAGGAGTTTCAACTCCCACCTACGGGAGAGCTTTGACTATGTTCCGAGGGAGGCAGCGGACATTGCATCCGAGTGGGCGATGTTTCGTGCCTCCATTGTCGATGCGGCTGATCAGAGCTGTGGCCGTAAGGAGGTCGGTGCCTGTCGTGGCGGTAATCCCAGAACCCGTTGGTGGACACCAGTGGTGAGGGATGCCGTCAGGCTGAAGAAAGAGTCCTATCAGGCCGTTTTGGCCCATGGGACTCTGGAGGCAGCTGACAGGTACCGGAGGGCCAAGCGGTCTGCAGCTCTGGCAGTCGCTGAGGCAAAAACACGGACATGGGAGGAGTTCGGAGAGCCCATGGAAAACGACTTCCGGATGGTTTCAAAGAGATTCTGGACCACCATCCGCCGTCTCAGGAGAGGGAAGCAGTGCACAGTCAAGACCGTGTATGGTGGGGACTCTGTGCTGCTGAACTCGACTCGAGATGTTGTGGACCGGTGGAGGGAATACTTTGAAGACCTCTTTAATCCCACCGACACGCCTTTCAACATGGAAGCAGTGCCTGGGAGCTCTGAGGCGGGTTCGCCTATCTCTGGGGCTGAGGTCACTGAGATGGTCAAAAAGCTCCTTGGTGACAGGACCCCGGGGGTGCAGCTGTGGGCTGCACGGTGGCCAAATGGTTAGCATGTTGAACACACAGGAGATCTGGGTTTGAATCTCCGTTGGGCATCTCTGTGTGGAGTTTGCATGTTCTCCCCATGGGTGCCTGTTGTAATACTATTAACTCATTCAATACCAGAAATGTAGTTATACGTTTTTGTAAACCTAAACACCCTATCTCAAAGATTTAGACGTCTTAAATTTTTTTTGTGCTAAAGGCTAAAAGAGACACAACTCCACAGTAATGCATGTGGCTCCAGAGCAGTTTTAAGCAATGAAAACGGCCCCTAGGTGGCAGAGGTGCATTTGATAAGAGCAAAGTGTATAATGGAAAAAAACATACATGACCACAAGGAGGAAGTGGAAGAATGTGCAGGAGTGTTCAGCATGCAGAAAGTTACGTATTGAAGGGAAAGTTTACCACATGCGCACATGTGCGTGCACACAGTTCCAAGTGTGAAAATTGTAATGGTGTTTAACACCATTATAAATATTATTTATTATGGTTGCTGTATAATTTACAGTGACAAGAACTTTGATTACTATTTTACCGCATTGTTACATTACCTTATATACTGTATGTATTTTAAACTGACTACGAACAAATCTAGAATGAAGGAAGTGTACAAATGTATTGAAATTGGGTGAAACCGATTGGGGTAGGATTTAATAGGCTTTGCTCTTTTTGGACACGTGCAGCTGTCAATGTGACGTATTCTAATGTAATTTGTATGCATGTTCAAATAAAATAAAATCATTACCATAATCACAGAAAATAAAACATAAACATAATGATATAAATAAGATAAAATAGAGTGACATACTGTATTAGCAGTCTCTTGCAGAGTACTTCCTGCATTGGTTATTGTCTCATCAATGTATTGTAATGGCCACTTTTAATGGATGTACACTCGTATTACCCAATATAGCAAACATAATAGGAGTAAATAAGCAATTTAAGATGTAAATAAACTCCTGTTTGTGTATCACAGTAAATGTGTTCCCTAAGGCAGTGGTCCCCAACTTTTTTTTCACCACGGATCGGTCAACGCTTGACAATTTTCCCACTCCCCTGGGGAAAGAGGTGGAGGGTGGATGACAGGGGTGGGCGGTGCAGAGGATGTAAAATATTGCTAAAGAAAGAGCGATAAAGAGAGAATGGAACTAACCATAACGCCAAATTAATACAGTTTCCACCAAGTACGATGTTGTCAGTGCATTTCCATTTACTGATGTAGTACCCAACAGTCATTTCTTCTGTCCTGTTTTTTTTCTTTCAAAATACGCCAGGGGCATTTATTTTAATCTGGG
>QODF01000127.1:704893-862425 GCA_024372805.1 Oostethus manadensis
AAGATGCCTGAGGAATGGAGGAGAAGTGTGCTGGTGCCCATTTTTAAGAACAAGGGAGATGTGCAGAGTTGTGGCAACTACAGAGGAATAAAGCTGATGAGCCATACAATGAAGTTATGGGAAAGAGTAGTTGAAGCTAGACTAAGAGCAAACGTGAGGGAGCTGCATTGTGTTTTGGTAGATCTGGAGAAAGAGAAGAGGATACAGAAGACAGTTAAATGGAGGTAATTGATTTGCTGTGGCGATCCCTGAAGGGATAAGCCAAAAGAAAAAGAAGATTGTATCCAGAATAATCATCCTTTCAACGACTTCTTATGGGAAAGAAATTGATGCCATGTGTTGTCAATGAAAATACAAGACCACCACATTAACTGTTAGAATGGCAGAGAGACTGTGATCTGACTGACAAAGGTTAATGTCGGTTGTTGTTTTTTTTATAATCGTCTATTAATGTAACAAATAAAGTATATGTTATGTCCACTTTGTTACAAAACCATGTAAACCACAGTCAAAAAGGAAGAGCAGGACTGACCTGTCGTGTGTGTAATTGGCAGGGAGGAAGTAAAGCTAAACATAGTTCCAACTTTTTACTGACTGTCCTGCACTGAAATGAGTATTTCTGTATCATAATACCCCACCTGGAACATCCATTAAACCTTTGTGTTTTAATTTAACCTGCTGAATATTTTGTCATTTGACACATTCTGCTGTCCTTCAAGTATATCTAAATATGAAAATAAATGTTCAATAATATTTATTATACTGTAAATTTATGTTTTATATTATGTTTTTAGGTATGTATTATTATTATATACTGTATATTCCAATAATATTAATTATCACCATAATCTCATAACTATTATTTGTATTCTATATCAAAAAATAGTATGATCTTATATTTGTTTATGTTATATTTTCACTAGAATTATTTGGAGTTTTTTGTTAAAATAATTAGTTGCAATTTTAGAGAAAAAAGTTTTTTTTTTAATTAAGTTGCAATTTTAAGAGAACTGCAGTTATATTTTTTAAGTCTGAATTTTATGAAAATACAAGTGTTTTTTTTTAGAATGTAATTTTTGGGGGGGTATAAACAAAAAAAGGAATTCTTTATTTTTGATAAATACGTTTTTTTTATGATTTTTAAGAAAAGTATTTTATGAAAAAGAAAATCCTAATTTTAAGAGAGTAAAGTTGTATTTTATGTGAAAAATATTTATTTTAACAGAACAAATTGTACTTTAGTTTAGAATACATTTACAAAATGTTATTTTCTCTTTAGTTGTAATGTTACAAGAACAATGTAATTTCAAATATTAAACTGTACAATTACAAAACACTTAAATGTTGTTGATTTGTTTCTGTTTTTAATAGAAAAATATAGCCTCTTGTTTATCACGGTTAATTGGTATCATACCCGTGATATGTGATTCAATGTTGATTTATAGAATATTTTTTTAACAGATCATCAAAACCCTTAACAACGCCCGCCATCGGTGCTGTTCACCGACAGGGTGCCGGTGGAAACTGGATTACTGTTGGCCGAAGAAGGAGAGGAGGAAGGTGTGTCCGTAGGAGGAAAGAGAAGAGGAATGCTAAGAGTCTAGAACTAAGAATTGGGACTTTGAATGTTGGAACTATGACAGGAAAAGGTAGAGAATTAGATGACATGATGCAAAGAAGGAAGGTAGACATATAATGTGTCCAAGAGACCAGGTGGAACGGTAGCAAGGCTAAAAGCTTAGGAGCAGGGTTCAAGCTGTTCTATCATGGTATAGATAGGAAGAGAAATGGAGTAGGGGTGATTTTGAAGGAAGAGTTTTCTAGCAACGTCCTGGAGGTCAAAAAAGTGTCAGATAGAGTGATCAGCCTGAAGCTAGAAATCGAAGGTGTGATGTTCAATGTTGTTGGTGGGTATGCTCCACAGGTAGGATGTGAGATGGAGGAAAAAGAAAAATTCTGGTCAGACCTGGATGAAGTGATGCAGAACATCCCCAGAAGTGAAAGAGTTGTCATTGGTGCGGACTTCAATGGACATGCTGGTGCAGAAAACAGAGATGATGAGGAGGTGATGGGCAAAATTGTTGTCCAGGAAAGGAAGGCAGAAGGACAGATGCTGGTCGACTTTGCAAAAAGGATGGAAATGGCTGTAGTGAATACTTTCTTCCAGAAGAGACAGGAACATAGGGTGACCTACAAGAGTGGAGGTAGGAGCACACAGGTAGACTACATCTTGTGTAGAAGGTGTAACCTGAAGGAGGTCAGTGACTGCAAAGCAGTCGTAGGTGAGAGTGTAGCCAGACAGCATAGGATGGTGGTGTGTAGGTTGACTCTGGTGAGAAGGATGAAGAGGGTAAAGGCAGAGCAGAGGACAAAATGGTGGAAGCTGAAAAAAGAGGAGTGTTGGGAAATGGGAGGGACGTGCAGCAGGTTAGAGTGATGAAGGATAGGGATGGAAGGTTATTGACAGGTGCCAGTAGTGTCATGGGAAGATGGAAAGAGTACTTTGAAGAGTTGATGAACGAGGAAAATGAAAGAGAACAAAGAGTAGAAGAGGTGACTGTTGTGGACCAGGAAGTAACAAAGATTAGTAGGAAAGAAGTGAGGTGGGCATTAAAGAGTATGAAGAATGGAAAGGCACTCGGTCCTGATGACATACCTGTGGAGGTATGGAAGTGTCTAGGAGAGGTGGCAATAGAGTTCCTGACCGGGTTGTTCAACAGGATCTTAGATAGTGAGAAGATTCCTGAGGAATGGAGGAGAAGTGTGCTGGTGCCCATTTTTAAGAACAAGGGAGATGTGCAGAATTGTGGCAACTACAGAGGAATAAAGCTGATGAGCCACAGAATGAAGTTATGGGAAAGAGTAGTTGAAGCTAGACTAAGGTCAAACGTGAGCATTTGTGACCAGCAGTACGGTTTTATGCCAAAAAAGAGTACAACAGATGCAGTATTTGCTTTGAGGATGTTGATGGAGAAGTACAGGGAAGGTCAGAGGGAGCTGCATTGTGTTTTTGTAGATCTGGAGAAAGCTTATGACAGGGTGCCCAGAGAGGAACTGTGGTATTGTATGAGGAAGTCTGGAGAGGCAGAGAAGTATGTTAGAGCGGTGCAGGACATGTACGAGGACTGTAAGACAGTAGGTGAGGTGTGTTGCAGGTGTGACAGAGGAGTTCCGAGTGAAGGTGGGACTCCATCAGGGATTAGCTCTGAGCCCCTTCTTGTTTGCTCTGGTGATGGACAGGCTGAAGGACGAGGTTAGACAGGAATCTCCATTGACTATGATGTTTGCAGATGACATCGTGATATGTAGTGAGAGCAGGAAACAGGTGGAGGAGAAGCTTGAGGGGTGGAGGTTTGCCCTGGAAAGGAGAGGAATGAAGGTTAGCCGCAGCAAGACGGAGTACATGTGTGTAAATGAGAGGGACCCAAGTGGAAGAGTGAGGTTACAGGGAGAAGAGATAAAGAAGGTGGAGAATTTGAGGTACTTAGGTTCAACAGTCCAGAGCAATGGAGAGTGTGGAAAAGAGGTGAAAAAGCGTGTGCAGGCAGGCTGGAATGGGTAGAGAAAAGTGTCGGGTGTGATGTGTGATAGAAGAGTTTCAGCTAAAATGAAAGGAAAGGTGTACAAAACTGTGGTAAGACCAACGATGTTGTTTGGTTTAGAGACAGTGCCGCTAAGGAAAAGACAGGAGGCAGATTTGGAGGTAGCAGAGAGTAAGATGCTGAAGTTCTCTTAGGGTGTGACCAAGATGGACAGGATCAGGAATGATCACATCAGAGGGACAGCACATGTTAGAGGTTTTGGAGATGAAATCAGAGAGACCAGATTGAGATAATTCGGACATGTCCAGAGGAGAAATAGTAATTATATTGGTAGAAGGATGCTGAGTTTTGAATTGCCAGGCAAGAAGCCTAGAGGAAGACCAAAGAGGAGGTTTATGGATGTAGTGAAAGAGAACATGAAGGTAGTTGGCGCAAGAGAAGAGGATACAGAAGACAGAGTTAGATGGAGGCAATTGATTCACTGTGGCGACCCCTGAAGGGATAAGCCGAAAGGAAAAGAAGAAGAAGAAGGCAGTATAGACCTGGCTTTCAAAGAATTCCCTGCTTTATTTCCACACAGCAAAACAATTGGCCACTTCATATGTAAGACTGTGCATGACCCTCCAACGCTAAGTTAGTGAGCACGGCTATAATTTAAAGTGCTCCGTTTGTTTGGACGGCGGCCACATTGCTTTAGGGCATTGTCACTGTGATCAGGACATGTGATGATGGGATGGCCAGCCTGCCCCCCACCCTCCAAACCTCTTGGTTTAGCCAAAGAACATTCTGAGGTGATGTGAACATTTACAGCCCTATTTAGCCATTCTTTGTCGTTTCATTGAACTGATGTTTCAAAAGCACCCTTGCCTCACAATGCACATCAACACACACTCATTTTTACTGCTTGCATATGAAACCTGTCATTAGACATAAAGTTAGAAGGAATTTTCCTGAGCTTTGGCAGATGTTGTGCCATCAAGGAAGCAACGATGAGACACACTGGTTATTTGTCTTAATGCAAACAAGATCCTCTTGAGAATTCTATTGAGATGCCGTGGCATGACCTTAAAAAGGTTGTTCATGCTGGAGAGTGTGGCTGAATTACAACTGCTCTGCAAAGTTATCATTGCCAACTATGAAACACTTGATTGTTGCAGTTGTTGCTGCTAAGGGTGACCTGACCAGTTATTAGGTTTAGGGTGCAAACACTTTTTTACACAGTGCCAAGTAGATTTAGATGTATTTTTTTGGTCCATCTATTCACTGTTAATTTTTTCTATCAACTTTTATTACTTTGTAGCAAGCTATGGTTCTCTCATTCATTTCTCGGGAAGCATTGACTATTAAGTACTAACTATTTCATTGGCTCTTTTTGAGAGACGTCAAGCATTTGCCATCATAGAACTGTAATAACTGAAGTCATTACGCCCGCGATCTACCGTTGCAATCTGTTCACTGGCATGATTATAGTTCCCATTCACTTTAATTGGTCAAGGGTCCGTAAATGGCCTTCACTTGGTCTGTATCCGGACCGCTATTTGGTGATAGCTGCTTTTGATGTACCCTGAGCAAATTGGCAATGATCTTAATTGCATAACGCATGACCTTTAGAACTTTTTTGAGAAGAAAATTGTAATCTTACAAGAAAAATAAAAATCTTTACAAAAAAATTGTTTTGTTTTACAAGAACAAAGTCCTAATTTTATGGAAATGAGGTCAACTTAGCTATATACCCTTTTTAATAACTATACAGGTTCCACAGGGCCGCATGGTGGACCAGTGGGTAGCATGTTGGCCACACAGTCAGGACATCTGGAAGATGTGGGTTTGAATTTTCATTGGACATCTCTGTGGGAAATCTGCATGTTCACCCTGTGCGTACGTGAGTTTTCTCCGGGTCCTCCAGTTTCCTCCTACATTCCAAAAACATGCATGTTAGTTTAACTGGTGACTCTAAATTGTGCTTAGGGATGAATGTGAGTGTGAATGTTTGCGTGACTATATGCCCTGCGATTGACTGGCGTGTAGCCCGCCTCTCGCCCAAAGTCAACAGGGATAAGCTCCAGCATACCCCCGCGATTGTCTATAGGTATGAATGTGAGTGTTAATGGTTGTCTGTCTACAGGTATATGTGCCTTCCGATTGGCTGGCGAACAGTCCAGGGTGTATCCCGCCTGTCACCTTAAGTCAGCTGGGATACCCACGCGACCCTAGTTGGGATAAGCGGCACAGAAGATGGATGGATTCAGGTTCCACTATACAGTGGAACCCTGGGATACAAATGCCCTGGAATACAAAAAATCCGGGATACGAAAATACCTTTTTGATTTTTTTTTGCTCCGGCTTATAAAAAATTGATTCCTTTACGAAAGTTTGTCAAACTTGCCAAAACTAATTTTTGTCATAATTTTTCTGATTTGCCGCATTTTAAGGCGCATGCTAAAACATACGGTATACAAAAAAAAACGCAACGGAAGAAAAAAAGTGAGTTTAGTTGAATTTGATTCTATTACCCAAATTATTTTTTAATCACTCTTCTCACACAGATCCATCAAAGTCCTAATCTCCTGCATCTGAACTGAATAGCTGGGTAATTTTGCCCGGTTCCCTGTCATCATTTTTGGAGTCCGTCTCGTTGTCAGTTGACTGTTCATCAATAATGTCGGCTTTCACGAAAGCTCGGACAACAGCTAAAGCAGATACCTTAGCCCAGGCATCCACAATACATTCTCATATGGTGGCCTAACTCGCCCGTCGCTTGGCAAAAATGTTGTTTTGCAGCAAACCACTAGTATACATACTGGCGGTATGGCGGAGGTAAGTGTACGGAATATACTGTATGTATCACGTAATGTTCTCTGATTGGTATATCGCTGCCAGTTTACATGCCATACTGCACTTTGCTGCATAATAAATGTAAAAAACTTTTAGAATTTGAACTCAATATACATTCTATTTCAGGTTTTATTATTACATTTCATTTGTATTACAATACTCTTTATTTATACAGTATTAAATGTGCAGAACAGTGTTTTTTTCCCCATTGTATGAGAGGTCTTCCGGGTCAGTGGAACGAATTAGCCAATTTACATGTTAAAGGTTGTTCGGGTTACAAATAAATTCAGCAGGGTTTCACTGTATTAGCATTCAGCTCTGCTTGACACCGTGACCAAAAATGTAGTAAAAACCAACCACAGTAATCCCTTGTTTATTGTGGTCAACTGGTTCCAAAGCTGACTGCAATAAGTGAATTTCCACAAAGTAGGATTCTTTATTTATGTAATAATGCCATAGAAATCATGTTTACAATCTTCTAAATAAGTGTTTTAACATGATTAGAGCCATCTAGACATGAAATAAAACGCATATTGTCACTTCTGCCTTTATACTGCCCAATATAGTACTATATAGATGTTAATCAGAGAAAATAAACCATTTACGGCAGTTTACCTTGTAGGGCAGCAGAATCGACGGAAGTGACGTCGGGGGTTCAGAGTTTTAGCTTGTTATGGTCTATAGACAAAACAGAAACGTGTCTTATTACAATTATTATTATGATATTATTATTGTGCTTGTTGTGAGATAATTAAAACCTGCAGTAAAAGACGGTTGTTGAAGTCTTGTGATTCGGTGGTGGTCTCGCCGAACAATCACTGACACCTTGTGACTAATGTAGAATACTACATTCACAAGGCGATGGTCTTAATGGCTTATACTGTATTAGTATTTGTATGCTTGAAAAAATGTTTACTTCGGCAAAAAATACATACAATTTCGATTAAATATGCATATTTTCTGACTAATATTAGGCTGTAGTCAACAACGAAACAGCAAACATTTATTAATTAATGTTTGAAGAAAAACAATAGAGTGAGGGAGCTATGGGAACCACAATGTTGTGAGGGACAACTGTATACTTGTTTATACTTGCTCTGTAAGAGGTAACTAGTCATGTGACCAAAAAAATTCTTCAATCTTGCCGCAAAAAAAGGACCTAAGCATTTTCTCCGCCCAGTTAAAGTCGATGTCCTGAGGCAAAGCAGCTGATTTATTGACAAGACCCTGCAGTGGCTGGATGTTTTAGAAGCAGGGTATTTTTCCCCTTAACATTTTACGGCCTTTGAGCCACGAGACGTGGCGTGGAGAAATGGATAGAGATCTTATGACTGGCCACAGACATGGCAGGAGGGTGTCGCACATTTGTTCCTCCAATCCCCCTTTTTAGTTTTCGTTGTGGGACACTTTTGTCAGATAAGAAGTCATGCACCACACATGATTTAAGTAATTTGCTCCTCTTTGGCAAGACAAGATGCGGGGATGTCTTGTTCAGTGTGACATGGCGAGTCAGTTTGGTGCTCTTTGTTTTCTAAGAAATGTTTGCTGTCTAATGTGCATCCAAGTATTCACTGTATTGTCAGGGGATTGAAAGTATGTGTGGCATGGAAGATGTTCTTTCCCTGTGAGTGGGTGTTTCAGCTGTGGGTCAAGCTTTTTTAGTGCACAAAGACTTTTGATCTGCCCCCGAGGACACTTCCTCCACACCCTTGCCTCATTCCTAATATACTCTTGACCTTATCACCATTCTTGGGATTTATGTACACTCAGGCCCTGCAGACATATGCAAACATACTGTAAAACACTGCTGTGAGATACATTTGTACTGAACAAAAATATACACGCAACACTTGTTTTTGCTCCCATTTTTCATGAGCTTAATGCAAAGATGTAAAAGTGTTTCTATGCACACAAAAGACCTATCTCTCTTAAATATTGTTCATAAGTGTGTCTAAATCTGTGTTAATGACCATTCATCATTCATCTACTTCACAGGTGTGGCATATCAAGACACTGATATACCACACACACACACACCATTTGCCTCAAATACCGCATACGCCAGTCCAGAGCATACCAAAACATGCTGAATGGGTAATGTGTCTGGTGAGTATGCTGGCCATGCAAAAACTGGGATGATTGCATCTTCAATTGTGTGCAGATTCTTATAACATGCGGCATAATACATTATCATACTGCAACATGAAGTGATAATCGTGGATGAATGACATATCAATCAGGGTATGTCATGCCATGGTATCTCTGTGCATTCAAATAGCCATCAATAAAATGTACCTGTGTTCATTGTCCATGCCCTAAACACAGTATAGTTCAGGGGTAGAGAGGCTCTGATTCCTTTGACGTTTTTTAAAGTTTATACAGGTTGCTTAAGAGGAAATGCATATGAATGACAAATGATGCTGTTAAATAACATTTAAGGTTATTTTTACCTTTTATTGAAAACGTGGCTGTTCCCAAAGACTCAATGTGGCAGCGTGATCGAATACCTTTTTTAACACGAGTTGTTTCTTGAATTCAGTGGTGTTTTTCACCTTTCTTTGGTTCCATCTCGGGTACACTGAAGTGAGAAACGCTGTTGAATTAAAAAAATAACTAATGGCAAAACAGGAAGTTGATGTTCGTGTGGTGTCTTGCTGTCACATAGTGTCAAGAATCACATCTTCAATCAAAGTAAAAGTCATCTTAAATGTTAATTTATCCTTTTCATCTGTCATTTATATGTAATTATATGCTTTCAATTGTTCACTACATTTAAAACTATAAAAACTTGTTTGGTATTAACATTTTTGGTTTTCTGGAACGGATTAATTGGGTTTATATTGTTTCATTATTACCTCATTACATTATTTCATTACATTATTTTGACAGGGAAATGTAGGCGTTACAGCAGCAGAAAAAACCATAAAGCACAATATACCAAATATCTATGATAAAAATGATTGCAATCTAGTATGAAAATGAAAAAACAATAATACAATATAAATACAATAAACCTAATAACAAAAGACTTTAAACCTGCAACATAAAACTTAAACCCTGGCAGGGCAACGTGCTTACAAAAGGAATGGCTAACAATGGCCGAAGAAAACACAGGACTGCTTTGACTTGATAATAAAACACACTTTTTTTCAATGCACACCAAATACTTACAGTATACAAAATATATACAATAAAAAATTACTTGTTTTAGTGTTTCTTTATGCTTAAGATACTCTGCGTAAGGGTAGGCTCGCTCATACTGTCTGTGCATTTTGTATTTCGCAGTATCCCTTTTTTCATCTGGGATCACTCTCAGCAAGTTGGACACGGCTTGGCTATCCCGGTGGTCTCTGTATGAGGAGTCGTATAAATGCCGGTGTTTCTGCACTTCAGCTGCAAGAATGTCCTGCTCGATTGCCATTTTTTTGCGGGTCTCCATCCGCGTAGTTAGTGTAGAGGTGCGCGGAGCTGGAATTTTCCACATGAAAAGAGCTCGGGGCGTCGGAGCGAATATTACGTCAGTTGTCCGCAAGGAACCGCAAGCGGATGCAGAAAGCATAAAACAGGCTTAAGTGGGAGAGTAGTGCAAATGGAGAAACTGAAAATAATTACATGTTCAGGTAGTGCAAGTGTTGTGCAGTCTGATGGCTGTTGGGATGAAAGACCTGCAGTAGCGCTCCTGCTTACATTGTGAGTGAACAGTCTGCCACTGAAAGAGCTGTTCAGAGACCTCACAGTGTCATGAAGGGGGTGAGAGGTGTTGGCCATGATGGATTTGAACTTGTCAAACATCCTCCTCTCCCCTACCTCCTCTGTGGAGTCCAGTGGACAATCCAGAACAGAGCTCGCTCCTCTAATTACCTTGACTCTCTTCCTATCTCTGTCTATGCTGCTTTCTCTCCAGTAGACCCCAGCGTCAAAGATAGCTTTAGCTCAATTTTTTGAAAATTATCTATGCTATATTAGACTCAATACTGAATTTGTGCCTTTTACCAAACAAAATTTGACCTGCTCAAAGAGAAGTATAATGGACAGTTTATCTGAGTCATAGAAGGTCCTGAGGAGAGTCCTGCACATTCCAAAACGCCTCAGTGTCCTCAGCAGGTGGGGGCAACTCTGTCCCTTCTTGTACAGGGTTTGGGTGTTATCAGTCCATTCCAGTCGATTTTTGAGGTTAACACCCAGGAATTTGTAATTCTCCAATACTTTAATGTCCAAACCTCGAATGTTCATTGGAATGAAGCATGATGTCTTTCTCCAGAAATCGATCACCATCTCCTTTGTCTTGCTGGGTTTCAGCTCAAGCTGATTGAGTTTACACCAGCTGACAAAGTCCTTGATGACCACCCTGTATTCCAGTTCATTCCCAATTCCATTGCATTCCATTTTCCTCCACTTATCCGGGTCGCGGGAGCAGCAGTCTCTGTAGGTAAGTCCAGGCTTCCTGGTCTCCAGCCACCTCTTCTAGTTCCACCGGAAGGACACCAAGGCGTTCCCAGGCCAGCCGTGAGGCCCGGGGCCTTCTCCCAGCTGGCAGTTTGTTCCTCTCGGATACAAATCCAACAATGGCAGTGTCATCTGAAAACCTCTGGATGTGGTAGTGTGTGGTGTTGTGTGTAAAGTCTGAGGTTTAGGGGGTGAAATGGGTGGAAGAGACGACCGTACCCTGAGGCGCCCCTGTGCTGCACAACACACAGTGCTGGAGCCTCTCGTGCTGTGGTCTGTGGGTGTGGTAACCTGTTGTACATGCAGCCAGATGTTGGTCCACCCATGCTCCTTCCATCTTCACCCTCAGCAGTGAGGGCTGCCAAAGAACATGACCCTCCCAGCACTCCTGTGTTCTCCAGGTGAGACAATAATCTGTGAAGCAGGTAGCGCTTTGCGTTGGATTTGCGCAGTAAACCGAGAAGAGACACTTGTGGCATCTTAATCATGGGTTGATGCTCATCAAAACTAAGCAATTTTTGCTTAAGAAAATGTTTAAAATAATTGGAATCATACAGAAAGTACAGTTCAATTGACAAATATTACTATTTAATTCATGTTATCATTAATAACCCTGACTGGACGTCACTGCTATCACCCCACTTCCACCATGGCCCACTCAATCCATAGGTGCATTTTTGATTTTTCACTTTTTATCATTTTTTATTATTACGATTTTTTTTTTTTTTACCCTTGTATGATAATTTACAATGTTAATTGTGAATTCTCGAAACTTTTTAACACTACAGTACACATAATAACGGGCAGGTCACTTATAATCTGAAAGTGACAGTAAAAATTAAGCAGTGTTTTGGTCGTAATATTCAAATGGAATGCTTGCTCGTGCTTTTTTTTTTTATTACTGTTTTATTTAATTCTTGTATTTGGTGTTTCTTTACTGTCTTTTACGTCATTCATGTGTGTGTACAGAGTGATTGGCTTAGGAGTTAGGTTAGGTATAAGATTCGACACCAAAACTCGATTTATATCACAGCCTAGGAATGGAACTTGTGCATTGTTTTCTAACTAGCAAACCCAATGCAATGGTTTCCGTATATTACTTCATTTAGTGATTTTACTCCATTTTACTGTGTAAATATGCATAACCGAGGATCACACATTCTTTTCAATTTTGAACTAAAATACACTGCTCCCAAACCTAAATTCGGATCCCTCCGTCCTTTTTGCCAGTTCTTTTTTTTTTTTTTAAGTTTCTTGTGTCCTAAGAACTACAGAAGCAGCTGATCCTTTTTCCCAATTTTAATGGTCGTAAAACTGAACTGAACTGGCTTGTTTCAATATGACAACTACTGACGTACACATGAATCACATGACATAGACATGTGGCTATGATTTCATTCCTAGTGGAGTGCTGATTAAAAGTTAGTCTTTGCTATTTTTGGATGATAGTTATGGTTTTGAACATGCTGATAATCAAATAAGTGTTTGATGTTAACCTGAAGATGCTGTGTTGTGTGTAACAAGTCAAGTTTAAGGCAGTCAAATCTGACTGAACATGCAAACGATTTAGATGGAAGGTTATAGACTGTTACCCAGATTTTAAATATGCTTCCTGGCCCTGTCCACACGAGAACGTTGCTGAGATTTTTTTGCGCCGTGTTGAAAAAAGTTGTGCCCATTCTGTGCAGAATTATAGTGAATAGTGATAATAATCATTAATAGTTGCATCCAGACTGGAATTAATCCCCGATGTAATACACGAGACACACCTACATGTGGCGCTGTGAACAATTATGCGGGCAAACCACATGACACATCAAACTATAGAAGAAGAAAGAACACATGCATATAAGTTCGTCATCTTCCACTTTTGAAGGCTCATTTTGACTTAACGAGAAGTGCAATTGCAACTGTGAGTCATTGTGGAGTATAAGACAACTAAATATGAGGAGAATGTCAACTGGGGTCAGTTATGTCCGTAGAAATATTAAGATATTATGTTGGCTTGTCGTCAAAGCTCACTTCTGGTTATGTTCGGCGACGTGGCCGCGATGAGTCAGTGATGTCATTGTTTTCAAATTGCCAGCATTTTCAGATTTTCACACTCCAAAAGCCATTTTCAAAAGATACCATTTCGGGTCACCTAGAACGCTGTTCCCATGTATATGAGAGACTTAAACAATAAAAACAATAACTGTGGCGTTTTGAAATGAAAACGTTTCCGAGTAGATGGCCCCTGTCGACCTGATCTCACCATGCCGCTGTATGGTCTTCGATTCTTCCAGTGTTTGCAGCGACCACACGGCTCTCGGTTGAAGAGGTTTGGTGTCATGTAACATTAGCATCGAGTTGCCACCAGACTTTTTGCAGAGCAAAAGCACTGGCTTGAAAGAGGCCTATAAAATGAACCCAATTACACAATTACACTATGTAATGAGGCAATAGCTGCCTTACACCACCATCTTGAAGTGTTATATGTGTAAACAGTCATGCAGCTGGATAAATATAGTAATTGGAAAAAAGCAGGTTGTAAATAACTTTACCTGGGAGAAAGTCAACAAGCCTTGCAGGCCTCCCTTGACTGGTATGCTGGATTATTTTCATTATTTTTTAATAGGTTAGTTTACCACAAGCCTATAAGGATGTGTTTGACAGGAATACTATTAATAACTTTTGTTAGGATATGGTTTTAAAAAAATATATCAAAATAGTTTTTTAGTAATGGTCATGAAAGTAACTGAAGCCTAGTGGTTACCTAAAACAGTACCACCCTCTCTGACAATCATTATAAAATAAAAGTAAATATAAACTTACTAAAGTAAATATCTGTTTGACCATCAGCCCACACTGTAGTTTGAAAAAGCAGCGGGTACAAATATTGAGCAGAAACAGACAAAAGAATATAAATACAGGTATACATACTCTGTATGTATATTTGTCTGGATGGTTTAATTTTATTTAACATGCATATAAATGACATCGGAATACAGCACTTAATACAATTGACATTTCTACATGTCCAGAAAGAGTATGAAGAAGCAAAGGTTATTTAATCCTACCCCCGTAGGTTTTCCCCTATTTCAATACATTTGTAGACTTCCTGCCGCTAGTAGGTTTAAAATGCATAAGTGCCAACATTACTATCTTGTAATACCTTGTTCTCTGCTCTCAGACTTTTTAATTCTTCTCTCAGGTGTTGATTCTCCTTTTTTCAGTTTTTCCTCTACTTTCTTCCTGGATATCCTTTCGCATTGCATTCAGAATTTAGTTTCTTTTTCCTATTTTTTTGTGGATTTCTGTTCGAATTACATTCAGAATTTCCACCATTATCTGTGTGTTTTTCTGGGATTTATTTTCTCTATGCATATAACTGATTGTGCCTTTCATTACCGCACTGTGTTTTTCTGACAGCTGGAATCTCTGAGCTAGCTTTTTGTATCCTTCCCCCAAACCATGATGTTGAACAATCGTTCAACATCATGAACAATCGTCAGGTCATTTGACAGTTGTTCTCCCATGTTGTCACACTTAAGAGAAGATGCAAAGAGGCCAACAACTTGCAAATGGCCATCTTAAATACCCTTTCTCATGCCTGGCATGACCTGTGTATGTAGGTTAAGGGTCAATGGACTTACCAAACTAATTTTGTGTTCCAATAATTATTGTTTTGAAGTTATTCAAATCAGTAAAACAACATAGGTGCCCAAATGTATCCACCTGCCTAATTTTGTTTAAATAATTATTGCACACTTTCTGTAAATCCTAAAAACGTCATTCCACCTCTGAAATATCACTGTGTTTGTCTGTGTTTGTAAATAATATGTTTAACTGAAATTGCTCATCCAAACAACTAATGATTTATTAAGGAAAATCTTGAAAATTATCAATTATAATTATATAGTCCAAAGTTATTTGTATGTACTGTACTTTTGCTGTAATGTGTTATTATGGATTACGTCGCCTGCCAGAGACTGGACCACTGCAGTTATTTTTCAGTGGTTCCTTGGCATACAAGTGTACCGACTAGCAAGTTTTTTAGATTCAATTCGTCTCTCCTCCGTTTGTTTTGGGGGTTTTTTGAGCTGCGAGTTAAAATTTGGGTTACAAGCTACTCTTTAGGGGCTGTGGATGTGACTGACCATGACTGAAGTCAAGAATGGCAGTAAATAGCATTAGCAGTGCACTAGCTACTCACCTCAGTAAAACATACATATATTATAGCGATCTAATTTATTTCTTTTACGTGTTGTGTAAAATTACAACAGGAACAACGTCAAATTAAAAGCCCAAAGTGAAGGAATAGAGGATGATTCTGAGAAAGGTGCGGGACCAACCCGCAATTACAAGCGAGGAGCTGTTAATGCTCTCAAGAGAATTAAGAGCACAGTCACACCAAGAAAACCAGTGGTGTCCTGCCCCGTCGGTAGTTTACCAATGAACAGCTGAATGACTCAGATAAGGCTTGGAAGAATGCAATGTGGTCAGATGAGACCAAAATGAAGGTCTTTGGCATCAATTTTACTTAACATGTTTGGAGTAAAAGAAGTGATTAATATAATTCCAACATCACCATCCCCAGGAGCGGGGCTTCGGGGTGGCTGGGAGGGCGGCACGAACGGGCCCGGAAGGGAGGTGGCACTTGTAAAACGATGTTATTGTAAGCTTTGTTATTACGGTCCAGTCATTTGCCTCACTGTTGGCCCCACTCCAATTTGTTCTTCTACTGACTATCCCTACTGTCAAATATGGAGACAGAAACATTCTGCTTTGGGGCTGTTTTCCTGCTTAGGGTACAAAAAGGCTTTACTGCATTGAGGAACCGTATGAATCTTGGATGAGGGTCACCAGGCCTCAGCCAGAACATCGACAAAGTTTCGTGGATAGTTCTCCCAGCATCACAATGACCTAAAACAAAGGCCAGGGCAATAAAAGACGGGCTCAAAAGAAGCACATTAGACCCTGTGTAGTTAGCTCATTAAGCCTAAGGCCAAGTCCACACGATCACACATATTTTCAAAAACCCACATTTGCCCTCTGCAGTGTTAAAAAAATCTCCATCCCACGGTGGTGTTTTAAAACTATTTATTTCTACAAGAATACGCGTTCACAGGCTGTCATGCACATGCCAAAGTAAAGGGGGAGCTGCAGCCTGGACTGTTAAGGCAATTTCAGCCAATCAGAAGCCTCGGTGATGTTATTTCCGCAGACACGAAACAAACACAGAGACTAAAAAAAAGATACTGTACATGTGGCCTATTAGCGAAGTAGTGTTATTTTTCAGTTGTTTATTTTTACATCTACCAGCAAAATGTATTGAATATAAAAGTGAAAGTGGATTAAACATGTTCTTTATTAAAATGTAGCAGATGGTGATTATCAATGCAGAGCTGTCAAGTGTAGTTCCGGTCAAGAAAGAACTCCTTCGGCTGTGATGCTATCATTGCTGAAATAATTGTGTATCTGCCTCCACGCACAAGACAGGCAATACTGTATATAACGAAATCGGGTCCCAAATTGCTATTGTTGGCGGGAGCCCTTTTAGAGAGCAAAACAACGGCAATAGCATCTTCCGAAACCCATAATGTCACCTTTGTTCGTTATGTAGAGCAAAAGTAGGCGTATATTTACTCCTAAACACACAAAAAGTAATTTAAGTTTGCTGAAAAGCAGCAATGTAATGCTTGCCATTGCACACTTTAAATCATACTTTTCAAATGTTAAAATAACGGCACATAATTGTTATGCCAGTTGTCGGCAAAAAGCAAAAAGCTGTGCCTTTGCCACCACACACATATACTGAATTTAGAGGGGGGCATTTGATGAAGACCAGAGTTGCTACTTTGACTTGAGAGTGACTTTGGGTTAGTCTTTCTGCACTTTGACCTGCATGTTCACACAATAGCTTGGTGACCCATATACAGTAAAATAAAGCATAAACTGTGTGAGAGAGGAAGGGGCGTGGGGGGGTGGGGGCTCTGCACCACTCGGCTCCAGCTCCACTTCCACTGGAGACCCTGCTGCTGTAAATCAAAGTAAAGTTAGAGCCCATCCCATAAAGCTCTGCATGTATCACTGACACGAAGTCAAGTCAGTATTTAATATGGAGTTGTTATGATCCCTTTGGCAATTCATGTGCAACTGTTTAAAGAAGTAAGTGACTCCTCCCCCACTCGTTGCTTTGCAGATGTGTGATGGACTTCCTCAAAATATGTGAGATTAAGCAGATATCAGAATCAGAATCAGAATCAGAAAACTTTATTGCCATTGTAAGTGAACAATTCACAAACTAGGAACTTTCTTTGGCGACTCAGTGCAACGTAGAATTCTAAGTAAACATAGAGTATTAAATAAACATAGAACTAACTAAACATAGAACCTGAGTAAAAAGTTGAAATCACTGATAAACAACACTGATCACTGATATGAACAACAAATGTGGCCGTCAAGCAATTTTATGCTTCTTTTTTGTGTTAACCCGACTGCTGAACATATCCCTTGGTGTGAAGTTCACTTCTGTGCTCAAACAAGTCAATCTACTTTTTGCACTCGTAGTCATTAGGCATGCATCACGCCTCTTTCACACCCACTTCAAAGTCACTTGTGTGACAACAAGGAACAAAACAAGTAGATGGCAGAATGGAATCACTTCATTTCTACAACTTGTGACTTCTTGTGGCTCAGGACTGACTCAAAACTTCAAAAATTGCTTCTCACCATATTATCGGAAACATTACTTAAAACTAATCGTGTCACTGTGTTAATAATAGATATGAAAAGATTTTGAAAAGTTACTCTTGAATGAATTTAACTTATGGGAAAAAATGGTAATTTGTGGTAGTTTGTATTATTTATTGATTTTTGGTCATGAGCAGAATTACAATCCTTTATATGACATGACATTTTGATTTAATTATTAAAGCTTCAATACATTTATTTCATTCACCAACAAAAAAACAATGCATGATTAAAAATAAACACAACCTAAATACATTAAATCCTGGCATGAAATTACCAGTATTCCGTCCTGACAACAATAAAGTAACAATGTGTGGCAAGTCAAACTTAAAAAATACTGTAGCTTCAAAATCATTTGGATTGTAAACTGGGATTGGTATACTGTATATCAACTTGAATCACCTTTTGCAGTCTATCGTAATGGTGGCCTAGCCAGGACACCTTTCTTGTTATGATAGCACTGCCTGCACACACAATAAAATTGACAGACAATGACAATGTTTATTTTATAACATTTAAAAAATAGCTTCACCGCAAAAAAAAACAAAAACAGGTACTCTCACAAAAATGTTTCACATTGGCATTGTTTCCTGCTTGCAAAACTATAATTATTCTCTTTAAAATATATATTTTTCACATTTTTGTCTGTCTGGAAGGGATTAATTGGATTTACATTACATCCAAAGGGAAAAATTGTCTCGGTTTTTGTACGTTTTTTTAATCTGATCTTTGAGAATGGCTTAATGACAAAAACCAAGGTTCCACCGTGTTGTAATAAAAACAGCATCCAGTCATTCCTCGCAATATCATGGTTTGATTATTGCTCCCTCGCTATAATGCTTTTTTTCAGAAATGTTTGTGGTTGGTAGACTATTGTCTGTTTTTAGTCAAATCATATTGAAATACAAGTGATATGTAATATTCTGGTCAAACCTTGAGATATTACCTTACATTACATTACCTTAACTATCTTACCTGCATGACGTCAACCATGGCATGTCTGATATGATAGTGTAATAAATTGTGACAAGTGGAAAAAAAGGTCTCCTCCCATTCCATGTGGAAGTGGTAAATTGTTGGCTTAAGTTTAGAAGAAATATATTCGGGGCTAACTTGGAAGTGGTAAATTGTTGGCTTAAGGTTAGAAGACATATATTCGGGGCTAACTGGTTAGCTCGCTAGCTTGATAGAGTTGAGCAGTGTATTGTAAACCGTGAATAACAGGAGTAAACAGGTGACCATAGGCATGTTTTTTCATGCCTACAGGATTCTATTAATGTTACAAACTGTATTTACAAAATCATAAAAAGGTTTTCTTGGCTACAAAAATACTTAATAATGTATTAACACTAAATTAAATATATTGCGGAAACTCGTTTATCGCGGTCTGGTCTTGAACTAATTAACTGCTATAAACTAGGCGACGGTATTTAAAATACATCCATAATATTACTTTAGATTTTTAACACATAATCCTCCATTATAAACACTTTACCTTTAATAAATAGCCTACCTGGTACTTTCTGTAGATTAGTAAATAAACACCCACATACACTATATGAGGAAAATACATACTTGGTGCAAGTGCTTATGTTCTTGCTCAAATAGAGAATTCCAGTGTCACAAGTGCTAACACATCATAAATGCTGGCAGGAAATGCCTCAATTAGTAAAACAACACATGACAAGATAGTCTGTTGAGATTTGAACTGTGGCATATCACACGTCATCTCAAACTCTATCACTCAAATATGTCTAAATATAAGCACCATAGAAAATGTATGGATAAATCAGGATAGAAATTGGTCAGCTGGTCGTGCTTCCATTCACATGATCACCATCACAAGTTCAATACTGGCGCATCACAAGCAACATAAAGGATTGGAACTCTTTCAAAGGCAGCCAAAAGGTAACATCTCGTACCTTAGCACTCCCTCGAAAAGACCTATTTGTCATTTTTATTGTCCACGTCTCATTCAGTACCAAAATGACATCGGAGCTTCCAAATGCTGAGTGCAGTCTCAGGAGACTCCATAAATCAAGCGGTTATTTTCGCATTGTAAGTGCTCACTGGTTACGTTTAGGTGTAAGGTTGCAAATGGTGGATGTAATTGATATGCAGGCAGGGTGTCAGGGCTGCTTGAAAAGCCAGATGGAGGGGGGCTCGACATATTTTCATTTAAAAACTTGTTGCGTGTGACTCTTTTACTGTCATTCAGTTGTAATACATGACCAATTAGACGGTATTGCAACATGTGAAGAATGTGTGAAAGGTTTCCTTACTTTTTGATGGTCAATGATGAGTGTGGTTGCTATGCATGTTGGAAGAGGGCACCAATGGTCTGATGGTTTATTCTCCATCATCCTAGCTTGTCTTGTCGCCGTTCTCTATATATGTTTTATGTTTATGACTCCACTCACACCTTGCCAAGACTCTGCATACATTTTAGATAAGTATAGAAAGCCAACAGGCTATTTGATCATTCAGCTCACAGAAGAATTGCTGGCTTTGAGCAACACTGAGACATCACTACGGTACAGCTGAGTTATGTATAACCGTATTAAAATTTCATAGGCCCACAAGTCACTGTGTTGTAGGAGCACCAAAAAAACATTTGTCACAAAAGCCAACAATGAAACACTTTAAACCCAGCAAGCTTTTCCCCCATCCGCTCCAGTATAAACCCGTAATGACTGTACAGGAAATGTTTTAAATCACATTTGAACATTTTTAACATGCAAGTGTAATAATATGTTAAACTGTGATTATTGTAACAAATGGATCACACGAATTTTTCACTGAAAATTTACAACCAAATGTTTTTGTTTTGAAAAGTGTAAAAAGAAGTGAAACACTGTTAATAGTGAAACATAAAAACATTCTTAATTGTCACACAAGTTAACCACTGTTAACAGTAAAAGGTGAAAACCACGCAGTCATTATGAGGGTTTAATGCAAACGTTGGTCACATGATGAGGGCTCTTCACTTATTTCACTTTTAGTCACACAAGTGAAAAAATAAGTTGAACACTGGGTCTAGAAATACGTTAAACTAATAAAAGAGTCAAAGAAAACAAAACAGTAATGCAATCACTAGTCTTGTCATTCATCTTCCTCAACCATTCCACATTCATAACTTCTACAAGTGTAAAAAGAAGTTAACCACATATTATTTGTAAAACAATGAAACACCCAACGCGACAACGTGTTTGTGGATGTTGGAGTTCTCTCCTCATGTTTTTCATAACACCCCTTGTTGAGGCTGCGTTTGGAGACAAAATAGCAAAACCAGTTCAGTCTTTTGATGCTTGCTGGCTTGGGATCTCAGACTCCCAAAGTTTCTATGCAAGTAAGGAAATATCTTCCCTAAAATGTTGAATCCAAGTTTAAAGTGCATGACCTTAGGTGGCTCTAGAGGCTCGTGATGAGTACTATGAAGTATGACATCATGAAATTACACAGCAACTCTGTCAACATGAATAAATAGCATGGAATTATATTTGAATATTTGGCAAGCCAGTATATACAAATAAAGAATGTTGTTTCTGGAGTCAAGTGTGGTCTGCGTCGTTGTTCTTATGCTGCAGGAATGAGAAGGAACTTCCAAGAAGGCACATGACTTTGCTTTAAGCTGGCACACATTGTCTAACATTGAAACGTCCAAAGTAAGGTAGACTATATACACATCAAACGATTTTTTTTCTCACACAAAAAGGGATGCAAGGAGAACACGAAAAAAAGAACACAATAAGAGAAGAACTTAAGTGAAGTAAGCAAACTTGAACATCAACATACATTATTTTTTCTTTACATTGACAGGGGTTAACTTCTTTTTACTCTTACGTGACAGGTATGTTAAACAGTAGAAGTGTATAGTTTTGTTTTTTTAGAAATTGCAGAAATGGGGATGGAGGGGGCATAATCCATGTCAAACGGAGCTGCGGGTGGTGGCTTGAGAGTTGTATATCTGTAATGTGTGGTGCCGGACGGGTAGTCAGGCTGGCTGGATCACCTGGACAAAGAGAACCTTGATGAGCAAAGTGGCAACAAACTAGTGTATCATTTAAGCAGTAAGGGGTCCTAGCACACAATCTGTAACAATACGACAGGCTGGTTGTTGTGAGTACTGAGGAACATACAGTACCTATTCTCATTTGTTATCAAAGTTAAGTTGTATTGTTTCACTATCAAGAGTGGTTAGCTTATTTTTACACTAACTACATTAAAATGTGAAATGAGTTTGGCGCGTTCAAGACACAATGACTTGTATGACAGTTAAGTATGTTAAAATGTTATTTAAAAACTGGCTGTGCAGTCAATGCATGTTTTATGATGGTAACACTTGAACCATGGAGCAAATAACTATTTCCAAGCTCCACTTGAGCATGATGCAATATTATACAGTATATTGTTACAAGATTTTTTGAGATTAAAACATAACATTTCTTATTCAGAAAAAACTGTCTCGCGGGCACTAAGCCTGGGACGATAAATAATGAATTAATCACACAAAAAATGAAAATCAACTTGATAATTTTGCCGGCCTCAGTGTATTACCATGTGCATGCGTGTCTGTTTTTTTTGTCTCCGGCCTCCAAACTGGCACGGAGAGAGTTCACTGTGCATTGGTTTCAGCACCTTGGCGCATTTGTTCCAAGAGATCAATGGCATGAACAAAGTGAGCCCTTTTGTCTCAGTGGCTGGAGGTGGTAGCCGTAGCATAAACCCAGTGCAGAAGAGTGCAGCATCGTGAAGAGCAATGCAAGATAATATAGTCTAAATTAAGTACAATGCTAAATATTGTTGTATGTTTTATATTAATTTTATTTCTTAAATCTCATCTGGTTCTCTTAGACACAATCTTGTGTCTTGTCTTGTCTTGTGACTGTCTCGTGAATGTATTGCACTGCCATACAAGCTGCTCTCTCCTGGGGCGGTATTGCACCAAAGTAATGGATGCCAAACGTCGTAAAATTGAAGAAGAAGTTGTCTCATAATACGAAAATTCCAAGTCACGAAAGCCCCTCCGGAACGAATTAATTTTGAATCTTCCACTGTTCATTCATTCATTCATTTTCTATACCGCTTATCCTCATTAGGGTCGCGGGGATGCTGGAGCCTATCCCAGCTGACTTTAGGCAGGAGGCGGGGTTACACCCTGGACTGGTCGCTAGTCAATCGCAGGGCACATATAGACAAACAAAGACAAACAACCACTCACACTCACATTCATACATATGGACAATTTAGAGTCGCAAATTAACCAAACATGCATGTTTTTGGAATGTGGGAGGAAACCGGAATACCCGGAGAAAACCCACGCACGCACGGGGAGAACATGCAAACTCCACACAGAGATGCCCAACGAAGATTCGAACCCTGAACCTCCTGACTGTAAGGCCAATGTGCTACCCACTCGACCACCGTATTTTACAAATTTTCAATACAGCATTTTTCCACAAAAGTAAATAAATATCATGACTAATAGTGGTTTTATTATAACATGTTATAATGTTATAACATTGTAAATATTATAACATGTCCTTACTATCAACAGCATACAATTTGGAAAACGGCACATTTTTATGTGGCACAAACATCCAAGAACAAAGGAAAGTGCAAAGTATGAAACTCTTGACTAACACAATTAGTGAAATTCTAAACTGGTTAGAGCAGGGTATTTTTTTTCCAGTATTTTTTGCTGCAAGTGATTTTTCCAGAGGTGCTCTATTAGATTAGAAGCACTAAAGGAAGACGCCTTACGTCACCCCACCCACTCACGTAACTAGCATTGTACAGTAATTGCATTCACGCACTGCTATCAGTTTTGTCAGGAAAAACTGATACTGTTATGATCAGATATCTAATTTTTATATCAATTATTATGGGACACCCCTACTGTACGTGTTTTCCCTAAGCAGATCCCACACATAAACACGCACAGCACCAATTAGCGCTTGTTTACACTGACTGCTTCAATCAACAGACCTGTTCTATGCTACCATGAAAGTATGAAAAGTACAAAAACACAACTGTCTCGCAGCCACTGAATCTGATTATGCAAACTCCAAGGCCGAGCAAAGCAGCAGCTGATGTTTTCCAAAAGGCTTAAATAACTTCCATTGACAGCCTTAATGGAAGCGAGAAACCCATTTTCTACCATGGAAGAAGACATTTGGAGCAAATGGGTTTTCCCTTTTTTCTTTGTTTAGTAATATCTTCAGAGCCAAGCTTGGCACAAAGGCCTTCTGAACTTGAGAGCCTTCAAGTGAGCCATCAGGCTCAGTCATAGCTGCAATGTAGTTGGGAAAAAAGCACACTGCCATTGCTTGCCTTTTTTGTATTTTTGCAACACAAACCCAAACTGCCCTCCCTGTCGATTGAGAGCAACATGGCCACCTTTTCATGCCATTGAAGAGGTTGGAAGCATGAAAGACTCACCGCTTGCTTCAAGTTCGTTTGGCGAGCTTTGGCAGCCCGACAGCCTCTTTGGCAAAGCATCTTGCTGCCAAAGCAAACACCCACTTTCATTTTTCTGACTCCGTACACAAGCTCATGACTGTATCTGCAGCACTGAACACACATCTGCCAATCGCCCCATGGAGCCCACAGTTACACAACACATAGCAACTATGTTGGAGTTCAGCCTCCAATGGATTTTGAAATTCAAAAGGAGGAGTTTGAGATGTGCCAACATGCATTGCACATCTCCACTTGGAGGTTCTGCATTAGTGGAATAGTTTCACACAATGCAAATGTGGATACAGTAAATATGAAGTGCAAACATAATCACTCAAAACAAACAAGAGGATCCGGCGCACTGCTGATTGAACTGAACCGGTGCAGAAATACACAATGGCCAGGAGCAGCCTGGCATTCCTTATAGGTTAGTGTGTACACAGGGCCTGACGCCTGACTTACTATACATACAGCTAGGCGTCATGTGACATGTTTATGTAGACTGACACACCAAAACTTAGCTGCACCACACCACCCGGGCTTGCTATGTGGATGTTTACACTGGTAAAACCACTTCTTAAAGGGGCAAATCCTTTTCAAATACAATGGAACTCCGCCTTTTTGCGATTCAGCATTCACGGTTCAGCATTCACAGTCTCATATTTGATATTTATTTGATAATTTCTTATCAAAAAATTGTTTTGTGCTTTTTCTCTCCAAAAATATGCTTTTTTTAAGAAAAACAATTTCATTCACCCTACATTGGTGATAATGTATAAATATGTGATAATAAGGCATAAAATGTACAGCATAGTAAAACAGCATACAGGTACTGTACATAAATTATCGGTGGCGTAAAATAGCGGCGCCCTGTGTGTGTAAAGGGGGGGGTCTCCAATGGTAACTACCATGAATGACAAGTCTAGTACTGTTATCACATATCCTTCATACTGTGGCTGGGGTTTGTATGTTTGTTTATGAAAGCTTTGGGGCAGTTTTAGTCAAGGCAAGACCACATATTTGTGAAATGCATCTAAATTATCAGCCAGGAACAAGTCTGCTTCGTTAAATCCTTTTTTATGGCAAATATTTTCCAAATTAGAACAACTTGGCAGTCAACCAATGACAGAATGAACTGTGTTCAGCTTTGGAGGGTCCACTGCACATTGATGCATGTTTAAACCTTTAAAAATCTAACTATGCTCGATGAGCACATTTTTTTCTTTCTTTTTTTTGTAACTCGCAGGAGAATTACTGAAAATCAATCCAGATGTTAACCAAATTTCCATATTTTATTCTTGAGTCTAAATGGGTCATGTAACGCACAAATGCAGATGAAATCATCCATTTATACATTTAAGGGGGGGAAAAACTGTTTATCATCACAGGAGGTTTGAGCTTAGCCTAAAAAGGAGCATCCACAGTGATGGGCAGCAACACAAGTGTGTTATTTTATCAAGACTAGAATACAATAATGGAGATAATAATAATTGACAGTTTAATACACTTCTGTCTGTTTACTTGAAGTAGTCGTAAAAGCCAGAACAGAGAAACCAGTAAGACTGTTCATTCTAGTTGCCATGTAATGTGCAAACCTTTTCCCACTGCCTATGTTTAGTCTGCATTATTTGCTCTTTGGATTCAAGTGGTTTCTTTAGTGTCGGTTAGCTGTCAGCCTACACCCTTTCAATACGACAACCTCGGATAAACATAGAGGGGACTCACCTTATGGGTGTGCCCCTTTCACCTGGCGAGTCAGTCCACCATGGCCAATGTAGCACTTTTCTTGTATCTACTTTCAAGTGACCCATATCTGATATCACTGAGCTGCAAATTTGACTCATATATACACATGCTCACAATGAAGTATTGAGTGCTGTACATGTTTATACTTTTCAGTTAGCCAACATTTCTAAAAATCCTTTTTCTATTGGTCGTAAATAATATTCTAATTTTCTGAGATACTGAATCTGGGGTTACTTTTCAGTTCTAATTATCAAAATTCAAAGAAATAAACATTTGAAATATATCTGTCTGCGTGTAATGAAGGTATATAATATAAAATGTAATAAGTCCCCTCCATCCATCCATATTCTGTGCCATTTATCCTCACTAGAGTCGTGGGGGTATGCTAGAGCCTATCCCAGCTGACTTCGGTCAAGAGGCGGCGTACGCACCAAACTGTTTTTCCCTCTGATAAAAAACAGTTTTTAGAAATGCTTTATATAGGCCTATAGGCTACCATATTTTCCTCCGCGCAAAGCTTGTAAACAACCGTGGGTAGCTAGTAACAAGCTTGCTCGCTCTGTGCCTGACTAACGTCTGGAATCATTTCCAAGTAAAAATTTTACAATCTGCGTAGGATATCATCTTTATATTCATTTGTATACACGTTTGTTAGGTAGATTAAATGGAACCATGCATTATGCTGTCTACCATAAAATCCTGAAAGAGAATGTCTGGCGATCTGTTTGTGACCTTTAGTTGAAACAAACTTGGGTTCTACAGCAGGACAATGATCCAAAACACATTGTAATTGAGTAATATATAAATTTCTTTAATGCAAACATGCAAAAAAGAATTTAGGAAGGGGTCAAAAAAATTTCACACGACTATATCTATATATATCTATAGATAGATGCATGTACGTATATTATATACATTCTGTATACTATATACACACACACACACACACACACACACACACATATATAACCATATGTGTGTGTATGTATATACAGTATATGTAAAGTATACTTTATATATACACACATGTATGTACATATATGTATACATACAAATATGTATATATACTGTACATAATCATTGATTATTAAAACTTTATCATTTTTCAGTGAAATTTGACAAGCGACTGTGCAAAGGGTCCTTAAAGTCTGGACACAAAGCAAATCTGTAGTTATTGCATCGAGTTCACGTCAACCTGTGCATCACAAAAGTTGGAAATAATATTGAAGATATAGTTAAAACTGTAAATAGTTTACTGAAAATATGCATTTATGTGTTCAGACCTAAGGACACCCTGTATTTGTACAGCCAGTATCAGTTTTACACTGCAAATATTCTTTTCTATTCCATTTAGCTCAACATTTGCAATAAAAGTGACTGTTGTGATTACTAAACTAGAAAAGCACTCGGAGAGCACAGACCTCCGCCAAGCACCATAATAAATTAATACTACATTTTTTGGTACAATATTTTATGTTGGAGAAACGTTTGGATATTTGTCCTGCATTTTTTTCCAAATACTCTGGCCATTTTTTTGTGAAATTTAATGCACAAATGTAGAAAATGGTCCTATCTCACAATCCTCCCTTTCTCTCTTCAATTAGGAAGCTAACAAGCTAAATATATAGAGGCACAATCTAGTTGTAAGCCCTAAATATGCCTCACACATTTAAGAAACTGACTCCAAGTTCTAATATAAATAGGTACTCATCACTAATGTATGATAATCAATGGAACTGATGGAATCAAAGGGACAGCCTAACCTTTAGCCTGGTGGTCAGTTTAATGCTGCAATCAATATGGAAGGGGTTTTCTGCCTTTGTAAGGGTATCTCTCGTGCCTTTAGTCGTCACATTAGATGCATCTAATTATCTGATTTTCAGGATGACATGCAGCTGTCAGAAGAAATATACTCTAAAAATCGTATATAAAAGGCAAAGGCGGTTAAACGACGGCTCTTCTGTTGCGGATCTGTTCTGGTTATCTTGTGCAAACTCAGTGTGAAAGAGACTTTCACTGGTCTGAAGCCCATTTCACACAGCCAGGAATTATGTGCTTCTTTTCTCATGTAGCTGACCAGTCTGAAAAGCAAAGAGACACGTTGCCGACTTCTGTGCTAGTCAGAATGAAGGCGGGATGGCATGCAATGGTAAAGGGTACTTCGCTACGCCACGGTATGATGAGGGAACAAGTGTCACACTAAACACTTCTCCTGCCCTGATTTGTTGAAAGCAATTATCCAACAAGTATACAGTATGTCCTTGGTTCCCAAAGTGGGGTATGCATACCACCAGGGGTACGCCAAATGCGATAGGGGGTAAGTGAACAAAAATGAAAAACAATTAACACCAAACACTCACACATTACGAGTGCACCTGAACGCCTCACTGTGCGAGGAGCATGGAGCCGAAAGGAGACAGAGCGTAAAGTTGTTCATTGCTGTGTGTGCATAATATGAAGAAATAAGTAAATTAGAGGATTATTTTGTGCATGAAGAGTGTTTCATCTTGAAGATTTCATTTATATTGGTGTTCCAAACCCCACACCGCACAGCGGGGAAAACCTGTCATTCATTTCCCCGAAAATTAGGTTTATCGTTGGTTGTATGTATTTTTGTATTGTCCATCCATCCATCCATCCATTTTCCACCGCTTATCCGGGTCCGGGTCGCGGGGGCAGCAGCTTCAGTAGGGAAGTCCAGACTTCCCGGTCCCCAGCGACCTCTTCCAGCTCCATCGGGAGGACACCAAGGCGTTCCCAGGCCAGCTGTGAGACATAGTCCCTCCAGCGTGTCCTAGGTCTTCCCGGGGGCCTTCTCCCGACTGGGCATGCCCGAAACACCTCACCAGGGAGGCGCCCGGGAGGCATCCGGACTAGATGCCCGAGCCACCTCAACTGGCTCCTCTCGATGTGAAGGAGCAGCGGCTCTACTCTGAGCTCCTCCCGGATGGCCGAGCTCCTCACCCTATCTCTTAGGGTGAGTCCAGCCACCCTACGAAGGAAACTCATTTCCGCCGCTTGTATCCGCGATCTCATTCTTTCGGTCATGACCCATAACTCATGACCATAGGTGAGGGTGGGAACGTAGATCGATCGGTAAACAGAGAGCTTTGCCTTCCGGCTCAGCTCTCTCTTCACCACGACGGTCCGGTACAGCGACCGCATTACTGCAGATGCTGCACCGATCCGTCTGTCGATCTCACGCTCCAACCTTCCCTCACTCGTGAACAAGAACCCGAGATACTTGAACTCCTCCACCTGAGGCAAGACCTCACTCCCAACCCGGAGGGTACAGTCCACCCGTTTCCGACTGAGAACCATGGCCTCGGATTTGGAGGTGCTGAGTCTCATCCCAGAAGCTTCACACTCAGCTGCAAACCGCTCCAGTAAACGCTGAAGGTCACAGCCTGATGAGGCCATAAGGACCACATCGTCTGCAAATAGCAGAGACGAGATCCTAAGGTCACCAAGCTGGACTCCCTCAACACCTTGACTGCGCCTAGAAATTCTGTCCATGAAGATTATGAACAGAATCGGTGACAAAGGGCAGCCTTGGCGGAGGCCAACGTTCACCGGAAACAAGCTCGACTTACTGCTGGCAATGCGAACCAGGCTCCTGCTTCGATTGTACAAGGACCGAATGGCACGTAGAAGCGGACCATCAATCCCGTACTCCCGGAGCACCCCCCACAGGACACCACGAGGGACACGGTCGAATGCCTTTTCCAGGTCTACAAAGCACATGTAGACCGGTTGGACCAACTCCCACATACCCTCCAGTACCCTTGCAAGGGTGTAGAGCTGGTCCAGTGTTCCGCGACCGGGACGAAAACCACATTGCAGCTCCTCTAACCGAGGTTTGACTAACGGTCGTACCCTTCTCTCCAGCACCCTGGAGTAGACTTTCCCAGGAAGGCTTTTGTATTGTGTTCACTGCTTTATCAGGATTGTTAAGCTTTCCCATTTAATTTGGTATTAAATTAATATGCAGACTTAAACCATAGCCATTGTGAGAGGACAAAAAAGTGACGCTCAAATTCAACTCATTCAAACGGGAGGATTCCAACATAAGACTGTAAAAGAGCCGTATGATTTCCGTGTTAACGGGATTGCGGAATTGGACTATAAAAATGGAATTTACAGTAAAGTGCGGAGGCTTGCAAAAATTGACATAATGTCAATGAAATGCTGTCATCATTAGGAGAAGGAACGTTCGTGTGGTCAAGTAATTCCCTGGCAGACAGCTCAACCGTGGCGGATTCTCATGACAAACAATAAAACGCCCCCTCCCGAATTAAACATGACGATAAACACTGGCAAAAGTTGGCGTAACCTCCTCTTAGCTTCCCTTCTGCAAGCTTCCATTCACGCTCTGTGAGGTTGTGTGTGTGTTGTGTTGTGTGTTTTCACCTTTAATGTAAGGAGCATTTTACAATGCCCGATGACGACATGCAGGTTCTGAGTGAAAAAAGACAAGAAGCACGTTTATTTTTGCACCTAGCCCGTCTTTGCCGTAAAGAGACATTCTCACACACAGAACATTCTTCTGGCTTTCAAAATAAGAGCGCCCTTTGCCAGATGTCGTCTATCCAACCATACATTTTCTGTGCGTCTAACTGTGAACTGTGAAGCGTGTCCATAAAAATATGCAGTTGGAATTGCGTGGGTGACTACATCTTCCTTAATCACAAGCACGGGCATTACAGTTTGTTTAAGATTTTGTAGCAATGTGGGCATCCCATTAGAACTGTTAGCCAAGCTACATCCATTTGGCAATTCATTCATTCATTCATTTTCTAAACCGCTTATCCTCATTAGGGTCACGGGGATGCTGGAGCCTATCCCAGCAGACTTTGGGCGAGAGGCGGGGTACACCCTGGACTGGTCGCCAGCCAATCGCAGGGCACATTTAGACAAACAACCAGTCACACTCACCATTTGGCAATTATTGGGCAAAATTGCTCATTAATGTGTTGCATCAGTACATTTTTGCTTTTTAAATTAACAGACCATTTATTAATTAACCCCAAAATCACACACGCTATATTGGTAAAAATAAGTGTAAAATGTGAACAGAATTTGGGAAAAAATAAAACGGATTTCATAGGGCCCCACTGTAACAAACGATATGACGGATGATTACTTATATATCAGCGCTCATGTCAGACTTTATCAAAATGTAACCTTGCAAAATAATTTTTTTTGAATAGCTATAAAATTAATGAACCAGTTATTCATTCATTCATTCATTCTTTTTCTATGCCGCTTATCCTCATTAGTTAATTAGGTTGAATATTTCTCGTTAATTAAGACTTTTTAAAATGTTATGTTTTTCGAGTGTGCAAGAGTAGGGGGTACGTGGCCTCAGGTCAAATGTTTGCAGGGGTAAGTTTGGGAACCACTGCCGTACATCATCTAATTATGAAACTATGGGGTGCCATGTTGCTGTGTGAAAGCACATACAGCTGTGTCCTCTATCATGGCACTGATGCAGCTATGCTGCTGAATCTCTGTGTGAAAAGAGACTTTTGTCTGTGTCTTCATTGCCACACTGTAAAGATGGAGTCACACTCCTATTGGGACAGAGTTGTTGAGCAGGTAGAGGTCCAAAGAAAGAAAGGACTCAAAAATGACACCCTTTATACCAGTGTGCTGGGAAAACTCTGATCAAGCAGTTTTTAGTTCTTCTTATGCTTAAATATTTTGACAGTGTTGCCTAATTTGTGGCAGGAAAAGAGCAACCTGTACTAACTTGCAACAATTTCAAAGCTAAATACAAGCAGACAGGGACATACTGCACAATGTTTACAATCCAAATGCACGCCATCTTTTGATTTACGACCACACTTAGGTCAGGGAAGGATATTTGAAGATATAATAAACTGTCTTTGACCTGAAGGGATTTGGGGAAGAGTCATCATGTGACTGGCTTTTGATATCATCGTATAAAAAAGTCTGTTATGTACAAAGGATCACAAGTGTGATGCCTCAGGCTGAGTGAAAGAGGAGCAAAGAAGCAAAATAAAATACACCCTGTGTAACTGGAAGCCCTACGCTGACTAACAACACCTTCACTCACTGCTTCATTTGGGAGAACGATGACACAGTGGGGCACTGGTTGGCGGCTGAGATGCTGCTGTGGGGGAAACACACGGTCAGTCCTGTGATAGCCGTATGAGATTCCACATGCTCTGATGAGTAATTCCTTCCTCCCTTCTCCATCACCATGTGCTTCATGGCCCTGAGTCATCCTCCACACTTTCCCTCGCTCCTTCCCCTCTTGTCTGCCTCGCTCTCGCTTCCTTTCTATTCTCTGTGGATTCTTACAATCCCAATTTGATTGAGCCCTCCAAGTGTGTGTGTGTGGGGGGGGGCGCAACAGAACAACTTCCAATGACTCATTCACCAAAGCCATGGCAGACCACCACACCAAAACACACCCAAGCTTGCAGCCCAAATTAGTCCACAACCAGCCTTGCCCTCATGTTGCTCTCCCTCTAAAACTGGCAAATGATCATTAGCTGACTAACTGTAGAATCAAGGATGATTTCTAGAAGAGACGGCTTCATAACACTCATGTCCGGTACGGATATGGTATCGTTGATTCCGATTCCCATCAAATACCAACATTCTGCTCTCCTTTTTTGTTATCATGATAGACCCTTAAGTATAGTCGGGACTTTGCTTCATTCTCAGGAGTCCACTGCCTCGTAGTACATACAGGCTTTTGTGCTGCAACACCCCCTGATAGCGTAAAATTGAACTGATCGGTTCATGTCATATGACCTGACCTGAAGAGCTGTGACTCACACAACAGCACCTATTAATGTATTAATAGGGAAACTTGTATTAAACTACTTTTTGTTTATAAATACCAGATATTTGATTAATTTCAGAAATTTTAGCCTTTATGATCAGGATTGAAGTTGATCAAAAATATGGTCAACAGTCTCTCACTTGTATAGCTTTTCCACCTTTAAGGCACTCAAAGCGCTTTGACGTTGTTTGCACATTTACCTACTGATGACTCAGCATCAGGGGGTTAAGTATCATGACCAAGGATACTTCTACATGGTCACGGGAGGATCGAAATCTTATTTTGAACTATGTTTATTAATTATTTACATTACACTGTGCAACAATATTCTGTAGTGATTTCTAATGGCTAATGTGTTGTGAAAAATACACATTAACGTTGTTAAATGGCCAGTGTAAGTCATATGTTTTATTGGGATATAAATGCCAAACAAATAAACAGTATTGATATTTTTTAAAAATGGCCAAAAAGTAATCGGTTTCATATGTAATCAAAACAAAAAAAATCTAGTATTGCCCATCACTACTCCGCAGGGTTGATATAGACAATAAAAACATGTTCAAACTATGCAACAAATATTCTGCTCCCCTGAAGGAAGAACTTAAACTGCCAGCAACATCTTCTGCAATAGTGCGTAGTACTTTAAACTTTAGTAGTAGCAACAGTAAAACTAAATTGAGTGAAACTTTGTACAAAATTTCAAACCTTAAAAGTAAGGAAGAGGAACTTTAACTCCAGCGTACATTGAGGGGCTATCCACACGTTTTCAACTATTTTATCACGGTATTTTTTGAAAACGGCTTCCAGAATGGGAAAATCCCGAAAACGCCGGCATGTCATTTCTGTGTGGACAAACAATTAGTTTCTTTATGAAAATGATGACATCACTAATCCGTCTGCACATCGCCGCAGTCGCATGACCAGAAGTGAGCTTTAACTGAAATATTTCTGAATATTTCCTGACATTCCCCATTTTATTTAGTCGTCTTATGATCCAAAAAGACATGCAGAAGAAAGTCCACTTGGTTGCAAGTCTAGACGCGCATTGGAAAGCATCAGACGACGATTTTATGCGCATGCGTTCTTTCTTCTTCTATAGTTTGGTGTGTCATGTGCTTCCGTCTGCGTGTCTTATGGCCTTATGTATCACAATGTTTTGATTTGTTCCAGTCTGGATGCAACCATTTACTAATCCGGCACAGTCTGGACGCAATTTTTTTTTAACCCACCAAAAAATAAATACATTCCAGGAACGTTTCCGTGTTGACAGATACTTTACACTCAATGTGACTTGTACTTCAATGACAGCAAAAAAAACAGTTGCAGTTTTGAACACAACTTAAATAACTATATACTTGACAGATTGGACCATGCCTAATTTCTGGTCTGCACTATGTGAATTGCACAAAGTGTAAAATAGGTGCTCAATCAACCAATGTTGTGGCACAGGTATATGACTAGTTTGGCCCTCACTGCAAATACGCAAAGTGGATGAATAACATGCATACAGTACATCATGCAATGGAGGAAGTTGTGTCCGCACGCTGAAGAAGTCCCTTTTAGACAGTCAGTAGTACAGTACCATTTTCTTGTGTAGATTCAAGGTAAACATGCTGTTCTTCATTGATTTAAAAAAAAACAGAAGAAGAAAAATAGAATGGAGAGCGAAATGTTCATAATTTGTAGTGTTTTGATGTCATTTCAATGTCAAGGTAAACACAATGACTGCTAAAGGCTGTAATTGTGTGCCTTTTACCCACAAATTTGCAGTCTTTAAAGCTTTAACAACTGTGTGAAAGGGTATTCTCCTATGTCATTACAGGGGGTGTACATTTTGAAAGCTCACATACATACTTTCCACACTTGGACATCACAATCTTTTAACACATACTTCTGAGTCACTACGATATCATACTTGACTGTAGAGAGGGGCTTATTGCAGGCTCATATAAAATCAATAATAACGATCATGTAGCGACCCAGCAGTTATGTACAATGTTCGATGTTGTCTGTCTGTGAAGCTGCAAACTCACCAGTTTGTAATGATGCATGTGTGGAGACAGCTACATTCACTGATATTCTACTTACTTTTGCTGATATTCTTTCGGCCTGGCTGTAGCTGACATACGTGTATAGCAATTGTTGATTGATCGACCACCTTCTCTTCATAGCATCTGTATACACTAAAATAACAATAACACTAAACCAAACAGCTCTGGTATCAGAATTATATCGTATCAGCATATATACAAATTAAAGTATCGGGATCAGATGGAGAAAATGTGGATCGGTGCATCTCTAATTGTTTTTCTGGGACTGGTAACCGTTAGTTTAGACGTTCTGTGGCGATTGATTCAGACTGAGCACCAAGGAACATGTAAAACGGTACAGTATGGTTGTGGTCTGCCCAGCATGCAATCCTTATGTCTTTTCATCTTTGGTTGCCATTTTCTGTGTCTGTACAGCTGCTGTCCTGTCTCTGCCAGCACGCTCATCTGCTGCCTGTCAAGATGTCTTCTTGTTTATGAGTCCTAACACTCCCCTCTGCCTCCTTCTATTCCAACCGACTTGTAGAGAGCACTCCAGCGTGATTATCTACCCCTCTACCTGCCTATCCTTGTCTTTTTGAGTCAAACACTGACAAACAAGGCATTTGCATGCAACGTCAGCATTATTCATGTGTCAAGCACCGAGATTGTTGGCTGGGGAGATGCTTTTCATTGTGAGTGCGCGGCTCCCAGATAAGAGTTGTGAACATTTGCACCTCGCTAATCAACATCAGCAAACATGTTGTGCAAGTTGGAGAGCAAACCTCCCGCGAGGAAGAGCACCGACTGTCTTTCCTACAAGCATTTCCAAGCTACACAGAATGTTTGCAACAGGTTCTTCTTCAATATTTTTGTTGACCATTGCAAGAGCAATAAGGATTTTTAGGGGCATTATGACTGGGTTAATAAAACACAGCTGCCCCTAAAAGTCCCTCACTTTTCTTGCTGCCTTTTCTCTCCCTGCCTAGCCGAACCAGACTTTCCCCATCACATTATCCCACACTTCCCAACCCCTCAGGAGGAGGCCTTATAACTTTAGTGTCTGCAGGACACGACTGCGACATGTTGACCTATTTTAAGGTGAGATGGGTCATGCCGTTCACACACACGGCAAACACGCTTTGAGGTATTTGCGAATTGTGTATATCTTGTTTAGGTTTATTGGAGTGAGCAGTGACGATGGAATGGGGGCAGGGGGGCTAGGGGATGGAACGCTTGCCGTGTTCATTAGAAGTTCAGCTTTCCCGGGAAAAGTTAAACAAATCTTTTATCTCAGCGCCTCTCCTGGACGTGACTGACTTGTTGTGAGCCGTTGGAAGCAAATGAGGCAGCCTGAGGCAGAAAACAACCTAGGGGCTGGGGAGGTGGGGGGGAGTCTATTTAAAGTAAGTCTACAACGCTGCACACAGATAGTGTAAGAATATGAGACAGGAGCAGTCGAAGGAAAATGAAGATGTTGTTTAGATGGATCTGATTGGCAACAATGTGACCGCACTCTGTTTAATATGATATTGTTGTCATTTTAATCAGCACACTGTGGTCACGCTTATTCAAAACAGGCTGGTTCCAGTGCAGTGAACCTCCTTTAGCATGCTCGCACCAACCCACTTCACTCCCGCTGCACTTTTGACCCAATTGGTCTTGCCTTGGTCATACCTTAATAGGGATTCCAATGACGCATTAGACACATTTCTGCAGATATATACTATAAATATAAAGTTTGTACAATTATTCATATTGAAATTGCTTGATTTATCTTCTTATCAACTCGTTATAAAACAGGTGATCTGTAAAAGGGACACCCATCACTAGGAATTAAGAAAACCAAATTTATCTTGAAGACATTTTAGAGTCACTTTTTTGAGAGAATTTTAGAAAACGATTATGTCATTGTATTGTAATATTGGTATACAGTCGTCCCCCGCTACATTGCAGTTTAAACATCCCTCCTGCGCTCTAAAAAAAAAAGGTAATGAATTAACAAATGGTCTGTTTCGTCTTTGACTACAGCATAAGGGCTGTCGTTTTTATAAAATAAAAGAACATGCATATTTAAGTAAATTGGACATATTTCTTTCCGCAAATTAAGTATTTTCAAGCAGAAAAATGGCTAAATAAGCTAAAATACAAATACAGGATAAGCCACGACAACCATCATTCAATTTGTGAATGTAGCATTCCACAACAGTGAATTATCTCACAGCATAACACAATAATAATAACATAATAATAATAACATGGGTTACTGTTCGGACCATAGCCAATAACAAGCAAAAACTTAACTCGGAATCTTAGAGGTCACTTCTTGTCCGCCACCAATTCGGCTCCCCTACAAGACTGTCTAAAATGGCTGAGTTTCTCTGATTATGTCTAGTATATTGGCTAACACAAATGTAAAGGTGACTATATATGTATTATTAAAAAACATATCTATAAGATGGTAAACAAGTTTTCTATGCCATAACTATGAAAATACTCAATTTATAAAGGAATAATACTTTGAAGAAACTCACTATTCAGAGTCGGGTCTGGAACCAATTAACGAAGAATAAATGAGGGATTACTGTGCTGCACTATACGTAATTAACATTTACTTGTAAACCTTATTTTTTATTGTACAGTGGTACCTTGTCATGTTCCAAAGGTTTCAACAAAAACGTAACATACAAAAACCAAGGCAATTTTTCCCACAGGAATAAATTTACATTAAATTATTCCGTTCCTAAAGGACAAACAAATATTTCAAAAAGTAATTTTATAGAAAATAATTATTGTTTGACATGTAGAGGACAATGCAAAAATAATTGTAAATGACAAATGACTGGAATTTACTGTATTGTTGATGAGGACTTCCCGTACATCCCAGCGGAATTTAATTCAATATTGTTTCTCCACTTCTTCAACAAAAGACCGGCACTCACAACTTTTTCTGGTCCCATGGCAGGTTATTTTGTATTTGCACGAACAGTGAGTCAGAACATCATAAGGTGCCTTGATCGGGCCCTCAATTTCGCAGAAAAATACAGTAGAGGGCAAACGGACCAGTTTGCATGCAATTTGGTACGACAACTGAGATAGTGTACAAAAATGTTGGCAAATATTTTTGGCAAAAACTGAGTCATACCAAAACCAGGGCATACAAAAACTGTGGTTTGACTGTATTCACTTTTTTACCTCGTTTTTTGCATGCCCTGGTTTTTGTAGGATTCGTATTTGGTAGGGGTCGGTTATCGCACATCCAAACATTGTGCCTACTATGTTTGCCTGCATATCATTCCATGGAGTCGTTTGTCCAGCAAAGTTTGCCCACACATTGGTGGCTCGGTCTTGTTGTGTTGTTAATACACGACATTTATATCTTTATTACAAAATGTGCCTGTGTAGCATGCTCATAACACTCTTCTTAGTAGTTCTTTGCTAAATGACACATCTACACCACAAACCTGTACTTTTATTATTGAGTAGGTCTACAAAATAACCCACCATGGGGCCGAAGAAAGTTGCAAGTGGAGAAGGAAGGTGAGAAACATAGACAGCATGTGGCTCTCTCTTCCCATCCCTTCTCTGCTCATCATTTATGTACTTCATTTGTAAAATATATGTATTTTTGCTTTGCATTCTGCATGTTAAACAATTGTTATTCTCTATAAAATGTGTTTTGAGTTCAAATCTTTGGGTGTTGGATTTACATGATTTCTTATGGAAGAAATTTGATTCGGGTTTCATACTTTACGATTTACCCTTAGAACGGATTATTAACAAAAAAACGAGGTATTATACTATTGATCACAAAAGTCTATATTTATTACATGATCACTATTAATCATTGTGATCATTATATTTCTTCACTGATTGGCTGAGAGAAGTGCCACAATAAAGAAACATTCAACTACCATAAGTAGCCCAAAGCTTTTAGTTTCAAACTATTTTCACAACCCTTAATTTTAATAATCCCTCGGCCTTTTTTTCTTTTTAAAAAAATACCACCGGTTGGCAAAAGTCTTCCCTATGTGTCACTTGCAGCACGGCGATGCCATTATGCACTATCCACCAACTCCCCCTGCTTTTGCCTCCTTTATTAATTACATAAAGCATCTAGTGTCAGGATGCTAAATTCATTAGACAAGTATGTTCGGCACGCCAGGGTCAGGACATATATAGAAACGTGCCTCCATCACAACTTCTTCTCCACCTGCTCAATGTAATGGAGCTTTTGCACAATTTGGAGTCTTCATAGGCAGAACTTTGGATTACACGTTCTTTTGTGTCAAAGTAAATATAGGTGTACTAAACTTTAGAAAAAGATGGCATTATTTTTTAAACAAGCGTTAAACGTGTGGAAAATACAAACTTACCAGTAAAACGACACACATACCTCTCACCTGTTTTTGTTTTTTTCCACAAGAATGTTTGACAAAAGTTCAGCTACTTTAGCCAGTTATGGGGCAACTACGCTCACCGTTTGACCTACTGGGTTGTCATTTTTAAAGCCTGTATGAAACTACCTTATTTAGAGATGTTTAGGAGTGACATCACTATCTTACAAGTTTATATTAGCTTACCATGGGACTATGTGGAACATCTGTACAGCAGGTACAGATGGGTTGGAAGTCAGCCGGTACAACATGACTTCCAATAACGAGCATGTACAGTATATTCGTATACGTGACAAAAAAATAAAAACTGGAGATACATGCTTTGTATTGTAAAATGACACATATCACCCACTTTTATTGATTTATATTGTGAATCGGTCTGTTTTAGAGCATTTTAGGCTATTATACTACTGGGACTATCTGTGTTCTGTTTCCTGCTGTTCACATGAGCCAGAAACTGGGACTTTGTAGGCCAGTTGAATAGATGGAGAACTCACTTTGCCCGCAAAGACCCAGCTCCTGACACATAAACACTGGTCTTACAATCTAGGAAATGTAGTTCAAGGAATTCTACACTGTAGGTAATGTTATTGATACATACCCAGTCAAGCCTCAGTGGTGTTGCCTGCACGCAGGTGGCATACAACAGCATCCACAGTAGCCTTATGTGACTGTCTGCTTGTCTGGCTCTGCAGAAGATGTCATCTGCAAGTTCAAACTTCCTCGTCCATCCTCTGCCGCCGCCCCCAAAGTCACATCTGATCACATTCCAGATTAAGCATCATTATCCATTTTTTGGGTGAGGGGTGGGCGACGCTTCTTGTGCATCTTTTTGTCACCACTGTCCCCACGGTACAGTGTCCAGCACCCACCCCTACTGAAAGATCCCGGGTGCACCTCACCCAGGCCACCGTCAGCATTATCCAACCCGGCGGGAGGCAGACGGAGAAAGCCTGGAGGTGGTGGTGCTGCTTCATGCTGCAGCGAGGATATTCCCAAACAGCTGGAAAAGAAGGAGCTGATATATGGTGCTGCTGGGCCCTCCCCGAAGCGGATAAGTGGTAACCTGGTTATTTTCAGCGCGTCACTGGCTCCTCTCCAATTATAGGACTCCGTCTTGAGAAGTGTGGGAGTGGTGGGGGTTGCAGCTCGCGTTCTTCCATATTCCCAATTAATCCGAGGGGAAAAAGGAGGAAACCTCAAATGCACCTCAAGGAGTAAATGGGGGTTATTAAAAGTGCACACATTTCTTCGCAGCGCGCTTGGCGCTGTCAAGGTGTTCCCCGCGTTGTGCCACGGCGGTTCTGAAGGCTTCATCGTGGGTTCATCTCGCCCAGATCCCCTCCCCTGGACAGCCGCACAGCAGCGCGCCGCGACCCCTCGTGGCAGGGATGCGTCGTTGCAGCTGTCGCGCAAACCAACGCGTTACAGTTGGTCACGTGTCACTGTCAGGGGTCGTCAACGTGTTTTAACTAGATATCCTCGTTTTGATGCTTCTATTCATAAGGTTACGTTGCACTTTCACTGAGACTGTGGCGTCAGGAGAGAAAAAAAAACATGGGAACGCAAGTACCGGAAGTAGACGTAATTAGCTTGGCCCTTTTCCCCACTTCGACCCCCTTCCTCGCTCAAGCAGAAATGCCTTTAACTGAGCGCACATTTTTGGTAAATACGCCAAAGTATATATTCAAATAATGTTTTACTACTTAGTTCTCGTAGCGGGTATCGGTTTATCTTGAAATGCGGTAGCGGAAGTGATGAGTGTTCTTATGGCTCGCTTGATGCTAACGTAGCCGGCCGGCCGGCTGTCATACTGTACTAGCCGGGCTATGTATATTTCAATGTAATAAACACCGTTATTGATAGATAGATAGTTCCGGAACTACATGGACGGATGTTTTCCCACATATCCATATATGCGCCTTGTCGGTAAGTTTTTGTTATTCCATTCCTCCCACACTCCTCGAATGTCCGACTTGTTGTTTCACCAGCTGTTGCTGGTTTTACTGGTCGCCCAGAAGCGACCAAGTTTAGAGCTCACGGAACTAAATCATGTCAATCAGTTCTTCAAAGTGTACCAGTCTGTGTTTGCGGAGGGGAGCCGAAAAAGTGTTTAAAACATTTACCGGTCGTTTCGATCAATTGAATTAGCATTTGGTAGCCATACTACCATAGATAAATAAAGTAGCTATCGATGCTAAATGCTAACAGCATTTAGCATTTATTTAGGTCTGATTTTTTTTTTTTTTAATTTATTTCATTCAAAATCAAAACAAGTCATTCCAAACAACTACAATAACTCAACACAATAAATGAATGAAAAGGAGCAGAAAGAAGAACAGTCTTATAATATCTGCCCCTTTCACATTAACAATCATTTAACAGTTCAGTTTTATATCATTTCTATACATATAATATCCTCAATTTAGTTACAGGTAAATGCACATTTTTAACATTTTGATTTTCCCAGTCTTTCAGATTTCCCAACATTTATTTATTTATGGTTTTGTATTATATGTATAATTAAATAAATTCAAAACATGAATGATGGCTTGATTTAGTGGTGTTTTTGTACATGTTTTAAAAGGGTTGGGCATACTGTACCCACTCAATAGTTTCTCTTGTCCTCACAGTTGCAAGGAGCTGGTAAGGAGCAGGCACCCCACTTGGTGGTCTCTCCCACCATGAAGACAGTCGTGGATGCCCTATGGGCAGTTTGGAGCATTGGGGCCTCCGTCTATGACTACATCCACACCACCGCCATGGAGGAGCGCATACACTACCTGGAGAAGGTGGCCACCATCCATCAGTGTGCCATTGGGATGCTCTCTGCGGCTACCTTGGTGCTCATCACCTACATCTTTGTTAAGAAGCTTTGATGGGTGGGTTGATTTCTACCTTTGTGGTAAACAGCAACAATAGTAGTGCAGGGTTGATCAAACTGTGCCACACAGTCCATGTGAAACTGATCTTTTCATTAATATTCATTGTCATCACTGCTGCTTTAGCTTCTTCATGAGGATTTACTGTAATGTAGACACCAAGCTTGCTGCTAAAATTCATTTTAAATAACTCCTCAGGGTATCTTGATACATAAAAGTCATAACATCACGCCTACATACACACACGCCACAATGCATCTGCATTAACAAATATACTGCTCAGTTTTTATTGTTCATTTAACAATGTTTATTACTGCGGTTTGCAGTAATGTGAAACTGAACACATTTTTAACCTGCCCCCTAAAACAAAATGTAACTACTGTAAACCACAATTATAAACAATAATTCTGCATTGTCAAAAGTGAGCATTGTTCTTTTTGGAAAGGCAGAATTATTGATGGAGTTTCAGTGCTTTTCCATGTACATTTGTGAGCGAGATACTGTATTTCTCTCAGTTTTTTAAGTCAATTCCATCATTTTAAAAGGGATCAATATTGACTATAATGGATGCTATGTCCTTTTAATGCTCTTAATGCTGTATATTTGCACTATGTTATTCAAAGCATGTATAGCCTGGAAATGTTATACACTCCACTGATGGGAGGAGGAGAAACCATTACATTATTACTGTAACAACTTGTGTCTTGTAAGTGTTACATAAGACTTCGATGCACTTAAAATGCTCAGTTTACTTTCTACTAAAGGTGAAGGTGTGAAACAATAAAGTGACCTTAAAATACTGTTTCATGCATCTTTTTAAAACAGTCATAGGGTATTTTTGTTGTAATAATAAGTAAATAATGTAAAATAATGTAAAATAAAAAGTTTAAAGTGAAAGTGTGACAGCTATTAAGATCAATTATTTACATACACTATTGAAAAGAAGTTGATTTTTTTTATTTGAACAATATCAAGTGTGTGTACTCAACATGACAAAGTCCATTGGTTAGGACTTTCTTGAATTTCTACACAATCTCAATGTCACTCTTTGAAAGCAAACTGCCACTCAACATGTCTTGAATTTTCCCCAAACGTGGACATTAGAGAACAGTTCACATGGTTGATCCCAGTAAAACATGGTCAAACAATCCAATGAAGCCTGTGGAAGCAGCCAACATCTCGGGGTCCCTCAAGCTCATCCAACTATTGCTAAATTTTATCCTACGTGGCTTCAATGGACTCAGAGGTGTCCGGTCTGAAGAAGAGTGTATTTGCAGGTGAATCTTTCCACACTTTCACCCTCCAGGAATTTCATGGCTCTCCAGTGGATCTTGCCACAGTTCTCCAGTTGACCAAGGGGCCCCATCTCCTCCTTGATGTACTGTAGCCACAGATCTTGAGCAGTAAAAGACACACATTCATCTTTTGAGCTGGTGAAAAATTGGAAAGCACCCTAACGAAACTATATGGCCAACTTTTCTTCAACTTTACTTGTCCCAACACTTTTGTCCATACACTGTAGCATCTCTGAAACATCTTTGAAACTATGAGCTTTTATACTTTTTAACAATAACATGATGCATGAAAATAAATAGAACTGTACTATTCCTATGCAAGTCTTTACCGCACCTTCATCTGTGGAGCCAAACTCCTGCAGGGCCCGCTCATAGTAGTCCCTCAGATAGTTTATCCTTGGAGAGTCCTCAATGAACAATACAATACTGTCAGCAACAACTCAGACCTGATTGATTGATATTGTGATTTTGATGCACTCACTTGTTCTTTCTCAAACACAATCATTCTGGTGAACCAAGACTTGGAAAATGGTCTGCTGTCCTGTAAACTAAAAGACAGAAAATAATAGTTTCCCTTTGTAGCCTCTAAATTAAATGACCGTGACTATGTCTTTACTTTACCTTACCTTGTAAAAGTCTTTCTAGCTTTCTTGTAGCCTCCTGTGGAGTATGACCAATCAAGGTATCGCTCTTTCATCTCCATGGCAACATCAACCACGGCAGACAGCAGACCTCTCTGGTGGTAAAACAAACGTGTCAAAAACAAAAGTGTTCTCAGGCCAAATCACTGCATGCATATTATTGGCTCTTCTGTGTGGGTAGGCATGAATGGCACAGCTGAGGTGTGTCATAATTTTTTTCCACAAAAAAAAAGGATTACCTTAAAGATGGCTTCTGTCTCTGCAGGGTTCTGGTTGGCTATGCTCCACTGGAGCTGCAGCTGCCAAACTGGTAAGCTCTCCTGTTGAAAAAGACGACAGACAGGCAAGAACCAACTGAGCAAGTCATTTAAGGTGATTACTTTATTCCACCTTTTGTACTGCTTATCCTGTTCAGAGTTGCTAAGCACCGGAGTCTATTGTGTGAAAGTCTATGTTAGCCACTACACTACCGCTGACCCATGCTTGCGTTGTTGAATATGCAAAGCAACAGTGATACAGCACTGCAGATGATTAGTGATAAATGTGCATTAATATTTAAATATCAATGTCATAAGTCGGGATCAGGGTACTTTGAATAGTAGATGCCTATTGCTGCATACATTGACAGTTTGTGAATTTTGAATTTTTATCGCTATTAAAATAAAAATGTGATGATAAGACAACAATATAATGCAGAATTTAATACTGCAGGGAAATATGTCACTTTTCCAAAAACACAAAGCACTTTAGTTGAACAACAGAAACTGACAACATTAATAAGCTAGTACAGTGCTTGTTTATTACAAGACATATTGCAGAATTTGCTTATAGGTTTTACACTTACATACACTAGAAATTATGTTATGTAGTTAAACCCATAAATACTGTGTACATAAATACCACATCTGCCATTGTTGTGTGGCGCCGGATTTGTGTAACCATCTGCCCAATCTTGGTGAGTTCTTACTAGTCTAACTAAACCGGCTGCCCTAAAAATCTAAACAGCAAGTAAAGATTTTAGTGTCTTTGGCTGGAGTTAATTTAGTTTTTATTTCTGTAGAAATAAAATTAAACCAAAAAAGAGAAAAATAGAACAAAAAGGGACCGGGAGATAAAAAGATGAAATGCTGAAATGAATAACTAACAACAAAAACTTTTAATTAAAAAAAAACCCCAACAAAGTTCAAGTTATTAATAATGTGCCTTAAGAAGATGCAGGTTCAACTATACTGAAGTGGAACAATTTTTAAGATTCCAGGGCTTTTAACACTTAAAGTTGCATAAAGTGTAGTAATTCTCGTCACACTACTACAGCTCAGGCATTAAGTCTTAAGAAAGCTCATGCACAACAATAAAAAGCTCTTCTGCTGACTGTTGTAAAAGCACATGTGGTGAGCACATGTGAGGCAACTGTAAATGTAGTTCATAATAATTTGCTGACCTCTTTAAATTAGAGAAGAAGCAAAATATGTTACAGTAATAGGATGGAATGGAGGCTAATTGAAGATGACCCACTTGGCTGGTAACTGCTGTGTGTGTTCACCTTGGGCTGGATGTGTGCGAGTGCTTCCTGGAACAGTCGCCCAGCTTCATTTCTCCCCAGCTGCATCAGCGTCTGCAAAGCCAGGGTCCACACTGACACCGATAAGCTGTAGCGATGCGTGGCTGCCATGGCGACGTTGGCTGCCCCCTCCGCATCTCCAGACAAGAGCAGAATCTGTAGCTGGTCAGAAGGAGGACACCGTGTTACATACAACGGCATGGGAATTTATTGTCCGCATTTGTGGTACAGTCTTACCCAGTTCCTGTAATAATCCTCTTTCAGGAGTGATGAGTCGTGGGCACGCTGCAAAACTCCCAGCAGCCTCTCTTGCCTCTGTGATAATTACAATACACACATTCAGTTTAAAAAGTTTTTTCATCCTCGAACACAATGACAGCATTAAAGCATCATTTACCTTATCCTTCAGCTCTTGGACATTTGTCTTCCTTTTGAGTCTCTCCAGGCAGAATACCACGTAGCAGGTCCACATGGGTTCTGCAGAGTGACAATATACAAGTATGCTGATAACACAGTACAAACACAACATCACAAATCTTGTTTGACCTAACATTTCTTGACATAGTGGCCTACGGCACATTCATCGCAGGATGCATCATCCACTTGAAATGAACAAATGCAGCACGTAAAACAGACACCTCAGCGGCTGTAATTACCTTTTCCTATGACTGATAATTCCATGTGTCACTGTCATACCTTTACCTCAACACACACGGCCTGTAAAGTACTGTATAAGGTGGAGTTTAAAGGGAAAGGGCAGCTGAATGCGGCACAGTGCATTTCGTAGCAAATGTTGCTCCACTTTTCAACATTTTAGGAATGGGTGAATTGAAAAAACGAGATAATGTCAACAGCACAGCTTCCCTAAATGAACAGCATTGGTAGTTACTAACATCATTTTATTATGTTTCTGATATGGTTAACCCACCATTATGTGGAAGCTCTTTAATAAGTCTGTGACAATAACACATTTTGCAGGATGATTTTTGTCCTGCAAATTATTACTAATAAACAATTTTTTTGTCAACATTCAAAAAAGCATAACCTCGACAAAAGAATAAGTAATTTGCACTTTGGATGCGTAGAGGTAAACTACCCTCTCAGTGTGCCATAGGAGCTGACAGTTCACTGACTGCTTGTTACTGCTTTGGGGCAGGGCGGACTATTCAGCAGCCCCAGCTGCTGCTCAGAGAGAACCGAAACAGCAGAGCTATATGTGCTTTCACTTATACATCTCCAGCACGGTTTGAGACTCACATTTTTACTAGGATAACAGTGGCCCTGACTTCAAATTTTAGGAGCTCAAGAAGAAAATTTAGGGGCTCAAAAACATTTTCAGTGTTAATAATATGATAAATATTCAAACAATAAATGACAACTGTCATTAATCTAGCCACCCTGTTTCTGTCCCTAGTTTCTGGAAGGCCTCATTGGTGGCATCGTATACATTAGAACTCTAATAACCTCCTCCTTCTTGCCATTGCCTTCTTTGGTCTTTGTCTCTTTCTTCCTCTTTGGGATTAGTGAGGGTTGGCAAACTAGCTCATTTTCATGTTACTGTCAACTATAGGGCTGAAGTGTGGTCAGCAAAAAATAAATATCAATAATAATAAAATAAAATGGGCAAATTAACTGGTAAGGTTGCCAACTTCTGTAAAATAAATTAGCTGTTGTACTATTTGACAAACCTGAATTTAATGTGATGCTTGTTTTAGACTAATACATGGAAGGGTTTGTTTAATGCATTTTACAATTAATAATACCAAAATAACAGTTTAAAAATCTTTCTTATAGAAAACTGTCCTGCTTAATGTGAGAGAGTATAAAGTGAGTGTCCAGGTTTGTGATAATGCGGCTGCATCCAACTTCCACCACTGTTAAAACTACGTGACAAAAAGCATGTAGAGGTGAGCTAGTAGTGTTTTACGTGACTGCCAACATTTACATTGTACTTGATTCACAAAGCACATCTCCACTCAAACAGTGTGCTCATTAGTGTGGGGCAAATGTGCTGTGTGAGTATATCAAAAGGTCTTTACACCTACAAAAAGTTGCCTCACTGTACGCTTTGGTCAAACATGCACAACACATGAATGTCTCCTACCGGTGTTAAGTCGGTCAAGGCCTCTCTCGTACATCTGACAGCATTGTTCTTCTCTCCGGTTAACCTCAGAGGCCCGGCTTTTGGCGGTCTGAAGTTCCTCCCCTAATCCCGGAGCCTCAAGCTCCCTTTTGGCCAAGAAATCCCACGTGATGCTGTCGTCAAGGAAGTTGTTTTTTAGGCTGGAAAATAAGGTAGAAGGAGTTTCACACTTCAAATTAAGGGACATGTGGGATGTGTTTGCGTTCCGCTCTTACAATGCGTTGTACGTCAACTCGTAGTGTAAATGGTTGCGTCCGAAAGCAGGCTGTTTTATTTGAGACTGAATCCTCCTCGTCATCCTTACAACATCTGAGTAGACGTTACAATAGGAACTTTATCCTTATCGATGAAACTTTATATAATAGGGGCATTGTGCGTTAGCCGCACATAGTTTATTCTGCTGCAACTGGTTCTTGAACTAGCCTCTTGTTGACTAAAATTACGTTTTGAATTTATTGAAGCACATTCGTAGCCATAAACACCGTAAACTAAAGACCATCTGCAGTCGCTTGCATGTCAGCTTCACTGACAGGTATGGCCCCCACTGTTCTTGCATGTGTTTTCTCCAAGTACATCAGCTCTCTCCCACATCCCAAATAAAATTGGACACTCAAACTTGGCCTTAGGTGTAAATACTATGAGTGTGTCCTATGATCTACAGTCCCAAGTGTTCCCCGCTTTTTACCTAAAGTCAGCTGGGACAGGTTCCACCTCACCCGTGATCCTAATGAGGACATGGGGTGCAGAAAGTGGATGTGTTTGTCAAGTCAAAGAGTGACTTACTCGTTCAAGATGGACTCTTGAAGGTCTTTTGTGAAGTCAAAGATACATGCAATATTCAGCAGTGAGATGACAAAGTCTGCTTCTGTATCACCAAAACAAGCAAAGGTTAATTACAACAATTTTTATTCATTTACAATAACATATTGAAATTCAAAACATACTCACCTTTGTTTTTGTCCGTTGCATCTTTATACACCACTGTAGCCAGCTTCCCACTCAGAATCTCTGGAGGAAACTCATATTGATCCTGGAAAGTGTTTACAACGGTAAGTATTTTTAATAACATTTTAAACTGTGAGCCACTCACAATGTCAATTTGAGCTTTCTCCAGTCCTTCCTTCTTCTTCCTCAGCTTTTCACAGTGCAACAACTCCATGCGGAAGTACTGGAACACATTGACAACATTAGTATGAAATTACTGTAATGCAAATGTGGCTTTATTCTTGTTCCTGACCTCCTGGTAGACCTTCTGGTCGCCTGGGTGGAAGCGTAGCGCCCTAAGAAATAGGTGTCGAGCGTTCTCAGAGGACTTTCTATCTTCCAGCTCAGTCTTAGCGGCCATGAGCCATAGTGCTGGCGACAAGAGACAAACGCAATCCAAAAGAGTGTGAGCATCTTGTGTTCAGCCCCTGAAAATGACTGAAATAAAGGTGTACCTGGTTTGTCAGGGTGGATGGCCAGCATGGCAGAGAACACCCTGCTGAGTTGCGCCTTTGTGGACTGAGGAGAGACAAAATTGATACATGCTTACAGCGCGGTATTCACCTGTGCTGTAAGATGACAAAAATGTTTACATACCCATTTCTTACAGAAAGCAACATGCGAGAGCCAAAGTTGCACGTCATCCTGCAAGCAAAGACATTTGGGATGCAGTCATTGTTCTTTTTTTAGGTGCATTACAACTACAGTATTTCATACATGCTTAACAAGGAAAATTAAGGCTGCACTAAAATGACAGAGCACAACTGCAACATACATATACGTATTAATTTAATTGATTGCAACTTTATTTTCATCAAATTTAACTTTAAACTTATGCGATTACAACTTTTTCTTGAAAGAAAAAACCACTTATTTTGTCAAATTCAGTATTAATTCTTACAACATTGACTGTATTCTCATACAAATCTTACGATTCTCTCATAAAATTTCTTGTGTAATTTAATCTGGTATATTTCTTACAAATTCTTAAACTTTGTTCTCATAAAAATTTGTCTTTAATCTTGCAACATTACAACTCATTCATTCATTTTCTATGCTTATCCTCGTTAGGGTCGCAGGTATGCTGGAGCCTATCCCAGCTGCCTTTGGGCGAGAGGCGGGGTACACCCTGGACTGGTCGCCGGTCAATCACAGGGCACATATAGACAAACACACTCACAAAGTCGACAATTAACTTAACATGCATGTTTTTGGAATGTGGGAGGAAACCGGAGTACCCGGAGCAAACCCACACACCCACGGGGAGAACATGCAAACTCCACAAAGAGATTCCCAACGGAGCTTCGAAACATGAACCTCCTGACTGTGAGGCCAATGTGCTACCCACTCGACCACTGTGCGGCCCAACATTACAACTTTTTTGTAAAATAGAATTATTCTCACATCTTCATATATCTTCAATTCGTTCTCATTACTACCATTAAGATGGTAGTAACTTTTTTCTCATTAAATTCTATCTTTGTTATAACATTACAACACTTCTATTATAAAAACAGGTCTATTCTCGTAACATTTGTTTACATAAAAGGCTCATCTAACTTTAATGCAAAACAAAGAAATCAATCTAATTTGAATGTTCTAACTATACAACATTGTTCTTGTAAAAATATTCTCATCATTGAATGTTCTCCCTGTAAAATTCCCTTAACTTTATGGTTTGATTCTCATGACAATCTGACTTTTATGTCATCGCTTCGTTAGTGTTAACATTGGTTTGTATGCAACCTGCAACATTCCAATGTTTTTCTTGTATAAGTAGACCCATTACTTGCTTCTTGTAACTATACTTACCTTGTTGTCTTAACAATCTTGCAACAATAGAACCTCCTCAGGTAATTTATATTTGTTTCCCTGTCTGTCCTTGTTATATTACCAAATGAGTGGACGTTAATGAGGCTTTTTTTTTAAATAAATACCTTCCACTTGTTTGTTGCCCGTCGGAAGACACTGTTGATTCTGTGTATGATGGCATATTCAATTTCCTCCTTTTTGTACTTGTAGTGTATGTGCTGCAAAGGAAAGGTAAAGATGAGAAGCAGCACAAGGACACTAATAATAAGTTCAAGTGGCAGCTGACGTCACCTACCGCTCTCCTCTTTTTCACCAGCTCCAGGACATTGATTTCATACTGTAATTCAACAACATAAAAATAAGTAAAAATTAATCATTTCAGCTTTAGTAAATTAGTGCTAAAGAGCATTGTACCTGAATGTATGTGATGAAGTCGTCTTTAGTGACAATCAGCCTGTGGAGTTTATATTCCAGCGCAGTCACTCTTTTGATGATGGCTCTGCCAAAAACAATTTGTTCCTTGTCATTGACATGGAATCCTTGTTTTGTTTATGTATGTATGCGTATCGCAGACATATATATATACATCGCAGACATATATACATAATGTATATATACACATTCAGTATATAAAAATACATGTATTTACACACACATATAGAATACTTACATTTTTAAACGAATTTAACAATAAAATAAAAACAGCAAACGTATTCTTTAGGACTGTCTACGGTCAAACACAAATAGCTTTTTGTGTTTTTAATTTATTTTAAAGGAGTCCTTAGGATATATGCATCATGTTTCAATTTCCCAATGATCAATGTGTTTTTTGTTTTATTCCATGCTCATTAGCAGGAGATCTGATCTTACTTAATTTCTTTCTTGGTGAAGAGTCCCACTCTCTCCAATTGCTCCAACTCCGGAATTCTATCCTCGATCCGCTGCTGAACGATCTCCGCCATTTTTGCTTCGTTTCACAACGATTTTTTTCATTCAATCACCTGACTCGATGTCAGTTGTAGGAATTGACGAAAATTATTATTTTTGGCTCAGGAGCCACGAGACCACGGATGATCTAGTCTTGTACGCATGGCCGGAAGTTGTGATTGGCCACACTTCCTGTTCTTTCGCCAAACAGCTCCGATAAGAAACAAGTTGTCCCGCAAAAATAGACCAATGTGTCATGATATGTAAATTGTCAATCATGTTGAATGTAATTATTTTTGTGTTATCTGTCGTCATGGTGTCAGTGTGATAAAATACAAAACCTAGATTATTCCATGCACACTAAATGCCCTAACTAAATTATTATCCGATATTACAATGATTTATGTATAACAGTGTTATAGGAGCCTGGTCGAAATATTGTATTCACTTACTATAATGTTTAAGCTACAGCCTAATTAATGTTCGTAATAATGGTACGACAGGCTGTGAACGCTCACGGTCTTTCCCGCAAAATCCTAGAAAACTAGAGCGGGCGACGCGTAAGTTCCTGTCTCAGTGGGCCAATCACAGCCCTGGATTTCACCAGTCTGGCTCCCATTGGCTGACAATTGAGTAATTCTCTGTTGTTCATTCTAAATTGAAGGAAAGGCACGCTGCAATAACTCATAACAACATCGTTATTGATGCCACCAACACTATTTAATCCATCTCGGAAACACACCGATATCCGTGGCTGTACTGATCAGTTCGATTGTACTAGGTTTGTTTTTCAGGAAACTATGCTAGCAGTGCTAGCTAACTAGCCAGCGTCTCTTCGCGTCCTCGTTATCTTCATGGGTTGCCGCTGTTGATTCTTCAAAGGCTTGTGCTGGGGACAGCGAGGCTAACAAATTCATGCCATCTGCCAGGGTAGGTTGTCTATATTAAAGTTTGTGCACCAAGTTTATTAGTCATTATTAGTTCCACGCCAGGCGAACAAATACTGTACGGCTAGCTAGCATGGTAGCAATGTGCTTTAGCTAGGCTACCGCGCTAACAGTTTGCCTCCTGGCTACAGTCAGTTGGTGGTAAAGCCTTTGTTTGTTCTGTAAATTTCATTTTTACACCTATGTGTGGCCCATTCCTAGAATTCCGGCCATATAATGAGCGGGGCGGGTTGCAAAGCTAACGGCGCCGTGTACCCCGCCTCGTCGGCAATGCTGAACTCCGTGAAGAAGCCGAAGATGGAGCAGATTCAGGCCGACCATGAGCTCTTCCTTCAGGCCTTCGAAAGTAAGTTGAACCCTCGAAACATTGTCATTGCGTCTTTTCAATCATTTGCTGTCATAGTGCTCTGTATCCATGTTTGGTCGCTTACTAAACTAATACTGGGTTTTCACATAGTTGACATAGCTTTGTTTTATTTTTATCCTTGAGCCATGGTTGCTACAGTTAATCGTGTCATATTTATGGTTGCATTTAATAAATAAAGTTGAAAATAAGGCTCATAACTTTATTTGGTTACAAAAGCAATTAAAACACTCCTCATTATATAACTGGTCATAAACGAATTCCCCGCCTCCCGCCCAAAGTCAGCTGGGATAGGCTCCAGCATACCCGCAACCCTAATGGGGATAAGCGGGATAAAAAATAAATGGATGAATAGATAGATGTTAGTCTTTGACTGGCAACCAGTCCAAGGGGCACCCCACCTCTCGCACAAAGTCAGCTGGGGTAGGCTCCAGCCTACCCCTGTGATCATTATGAGGATAAGTGGCAAAGAAAATGGATGGATAGATGTTGTTGTAAAAATAAAATGAAATTAACATTGTATCCTAAGTAATATATATTATTTTTTGGTTATGCACATTTTATACTTATGCCTTTTGACAGACTCTTAGTACCTGCATTGCAGCAAGCCACTTAAGTCCAGAGTCTTGAAAAGATTAAATTTTACAAATCCAGAACCGACCCACGCATCAGTAATTAGGGGGTTACTTTATAAAGGTTACATAAACAGTAAACAGGGCCTGAAAGTAGCGTACATCACTTTTTTTTACGCCAGTGTTGTGGTTTCTTAAACGTCTGGAAAATGCTCGTATTTTCATGCACGTTCTTGACCTGTCGTACACATATGTTGAAGGCGGTGAGAACTAGACACATGACTCGCACATATGAGTGAATGCAATCTGCACTCACACAATGCACTTTGAAAAGGAAATTTGTACTGATGTGGGGCAGTCTGATTTTCACAGTAAAATGATTTGCAATAGCTTCAGTACTGTCCACGTTGTATGAACCGCAGGCCGCCAGTTGACATTCCTTGCACTATGATAACATATGTAGTGTTGGGGTGATATGCGATCACATATGGGTAAATATTGCTGAGCTTATTGTGGGGGCACTCAGAAATGGCACTCCACCCTTTTCCTTGCGAGAACCATGGACTCAAAGTTGGAAGGGCTGATTCTCATCCCGGTCGCTTCACACTCAGCTGCGAACCGATCCAGTGAAAGCTGAAGGTCACGGCCCAGTTCTGTAGCCACCAAACCGGACCCCTTCAACACCCTGGCTGTGCCTAGAAATTCTGGCTATAAAAGTAACAAGCAGAATTGTTGACAAAGGGAAGCACTAACGGACTCCACCACCCCTTGCTGGAAACGTGTGTCCAACTTATTGCCAGCAATGCAAACCAAACTGGATGGAGTGCCATCTCCGGTTCGAGGATGATATCCTGCCCCAAGTGGAGGAGTTTAAGTACCTCGTGGTCTTGTTCACAAATGAGGGAAGGATGGAACTCAAGATCGACAGGCGAATAAGTGTGGCATCTGCAGTAATGCATTGGTCTGCTGTGGTGAAGAGAGCTGAGCAGAAAAGGCAAAGCTCTCAATTTACCAGTCGAGCTACGTTCCTAACCTCCGGTCGTGAACTTTAGTAGTGACCGAAAGGACAAGATTGTGGGTATAAGCAGCCAAAATGAGTTTTCTCCATAAGGTGGCTGACCTTTAGAGAAGGGTGAGAAGCAAGAGAAACCGAGTAGAACCGCTACTGTGCTCCATTGAGCCATATGAGGTGACTTAGACATCTGGTCAGGATGACTTCCGGACACCTCACTGGGGAGGAGTTCAGAGTACATCCGACCTGTAGGAGACCTTGGACGATCCAGGACACGTTAGAGACTATGCATCTCATCTGGCCTAGGAACGCCTCGGAATCAGCCAGGAAGAGCTGGACGAAGTGGCCCGGCAAAGACAAGGATTTCCTGCTTACACTGCAGGCCAGCAACCCGACCTAAGCAGTAGACGATGGTTGGATTATTGTGACGAGAGAATAAATGCAATATTGTTTGGTGTGCCCCTCAGTAAAAAAAAAATGTTTTCTTTCCAGAGCCGACTCAGATATACAGGTTTCTTCGCACTAGGAACTTAATTGCAGTAAGTGGCACATTTTTACTAATCTTTAATTCGGTTGAATTAATTCAAATTGACTGGTTGTGTTTCCTTTTAGCCCATATTTTTGCACAGGACTCTCACCTTCATGTCGCACAGAAATGGTCGATAAAATGCCAAAAGGTACAAATGGCATTTTAAGGGCATTTGCCTTAACTCTAAACTGTATAAATCTCAACGTTGTCGTTTTTTTGTTTGGTTTTCAGGAAAGCATTCAAAGTGGATAACATGTTGCAGGCAGTAGAGAAGATGAAGGGAGAGCAGGAATCTCCCAGGTAACAATTCCTGATAAGCTCTTTTAAATAATGAATACTGTAGAACTTTAACAATAATTTGCACCTCTTTTGTATGTCCTTTTTAGCTTGTCTTCACATCTACATTTAACTTTCACTGGGTTCTTCCATAAGGATGGTAAACAGACATTTGTTGTGACTAAGTTAAATTGGTAATTTTCATAACTAGCATGTGTTCTTTCCTACTTACAGAAAAGCCATCTCAGAATTCAGAAAATGAGCAAAATTCAGTTTCGTTAGAGGTGCTACTTGTCAAAGTCTGCCATAAAAAACGCAAGGTAAGCCATAACATTCATATCAGAATATGGTTCGTGCCATAATAAAAAGTATGTGATGTGGTACATACAGAATTGAACTGTACATGTTATCTGGTCAAAGAAAGGCACATGCAGTTGTAAATGGTATGGTAAGTACCGCAAGATATGGTACAGTATACCGTAACAGACCCACCTATTTTGGCTATAAAGCCCTTTAACAATTTTTTGTCAATTTATATACATGCTGTGATCATGCATTAACAGGTACATTCATTGTAACATGTAAAACTTACAGTATTTTAATCATTTTAAAAATAACAGAAACTTCAATTGCTTTCACATAGCAGAAAGAAACGAACGTTACTTCCATCAACAGCAGCATAAAGACTGCTGTCTGTTTGCTATTACCAATCATGCCAGAGTTTGAGAGTTGCCGCCGCTGATGACAATAACTTTTGGTCAAAAATTCTAAATCTCAGCACAAATTAGTTTAACCATGTCAAGTGATTACTCCTGCCCTAAAAGTTTTGTAATGGCAACTGAATAATTTGATGCCAGGATGGCTGTAATTCATTTGGCCATTTATTTCAATGTGAACGCTTTCATTACACAATGTTTACCAGAAGTGTGATCGGTTCTACACCTGTGCAGAACGCGTCTACATCCAGCCAACCTATTTTTCAGTAGCCACGTGTTGGGTATGTGGATTTGTACTAATAAGAATGTGAAATCTACATAATCCATCAATCTATTTTACGACAGTACACAGCGTAGACGTCACCACCTGCTACTCCCCCAAAAATGTTAAGATTTGAGAAATTACAGCATAATCGATCTTTTTCTTATATCCAGTTCTAAGTCTATAAATAAGCCTTTTTTTTTCTTGGATTCGTACATTTTTGGGGGTTTTATTGCCACTAAAGGCACACAAAATGGATGGATGTTATTTCTCCTTTTTTAGAAAAAAATCTCCAGCTATATCTCTATTAGTGTAACCTTGCACCCTGCTTATGGGTGTTTACATTCAAATATCACTGCATGTTATGTTTTTATTGTATGTATTCATTTATTATAAGTAACAGGTTATTATGTTTAAATCTGCTGCGTATCTATGTACTGTGTAAATTTTAGCTTAGCTAGCGTGTAGCTTAGTCTATTTATGTTCATACATTTAAAAACAGTAATGACCACAGCACCTGACGTCACAGAAGCGCAATCGTAATAATTTGCACTTGCCTCCAAATGCTTGCTGTAATCGCCATGCTGAACACCACTGCCCTGTATAGCCCACACACTAAACAGCAGCTTGGAACAATGCAATATACCCATCGCTACAGTATTTTGCACGCCCATTTTTTTCCAATTGTACCTTTTTTATTGCTTGGACTTTTATTTTTGTTAGCGACCTGACTCTCAGAGGCTTGTTACAAAAGCCAAACAATATCGCAAGTTACTGCGCTGTAAAATAAAACAATGTAATTAACGGGAGCTTAGCAATATGTTTTATAATGAGTGCACTGTACTCATTATATGAGTTTTATAATGAGTGCACATAGCTACAGTGCACTAAGTGCACTGTAGCTATGTGCTCACAGCTTGTGATACGCTAATCGCCGAGGTGGTGACTTCCCGAGAGGCAGGTTATGTGCGGCTGTTGACTGACTGAGCACTCACAGGTCGTAACAATATGTGCTTTCACTTTTTTGTCTGTAAATACACCAGCGGGTCATGGGTATAACGCTGCTAGATCGTTAGCGTGGTAACGTTGTACGTTGGATATTCGGCGCCGTAGCTACAGTGGTAGTCCTCTCTCGTCGTGGCCGGACAGCTCTCATGGTGCGGCGAGCTCGCTTGGGGAGTGCCGCTCTAAACGCTGGCTGTTTTTCTAGGGACCATCAATGAATTACTATTTTGGTATAAACTCTATGTAGTATACAGTGTGGAGGGCATGCTAAAATAGTTTTCCAAGGATTACTAAATGCTTATACATTGCCCAGGACTTAGCCCTGTCGACATGTAGGTGCGTTTCTCGTAAAACAAAGGTTTTTGCCAATCACCCACATGTGTCCGTACTAAAAACAAAGGTTTTCAAAACCCCTGGCCAAAGTGTGGATCTGGAACAAACTCCGGACGCAAATACCTGGACGTTTGAGTTTCCAAACGTCACTTCCTGTGAAACATATACAGTGACATACCAAACCCGACCCATATTTACATGAGAAACAACATGGGTGCCCTCAAAACTGACAATGTTTTTTTGCATCTAGTTGACTTTGTATTCTAAATCAACGTTCATAAATAATCCTCATTGTCAGTCCACAACAATAAGCCGATTCATTCGTCCGGTTACGTGTGGATGCGTCTTTTTTAAATACAAGGTTGTGCGAACACCATTTTTTTCATAAACGGAGAGGGTAAAAGGGTATTACCTCGCAAATGGGTCGACCAAAAAGCCAACAGCCGGAGGAATGCGGGAACGTGGGGAGGTCTCTCGACGTTCTGGCTGAGGATGTTGCTGCAGTTCTGATGCAGCAGGAGGGGATCATAGCCCTTGTGGATGAGGTGGAACAGCTCCGAGGCTAAGGATGGACGGGTTGTGGATCTGGAGCGATGGCTAGACGGCCTAGAGCAGCACTCTCAAGTGTGCGACCTGATCATCGGCGGCCTTCTGATTGGGCCACGCTCGTGTGCGTGAGCGGTGGTCGGGAGCGGCGGTGGCGGTGTAAAACGAGAAGCAGCTGGAGGCGCGCTCGGGGGAGCGACAGGTGGCAAGCTTTCTCCGGAGTAAAGGAGTGGAGCTAAACTAGGGTGACATTGAAGCATGCCATCCTTTACCCAGGAAGGGTAACATCACGCCTGATACTATTCCGTGATTTGTCAACCCGAAGAACAAAATAGCATTTTTGAAGCAAGGACGCAAGCTCAAAGGAAACCATTTTTACTTAAACACCTGACAAAGAAAAATGCTGATATTGCCAAGAAAACAAGCAAGAGGAGTAAATATGCGTTTAAAAAAATACCCTGCTACGTGTGGACAAGGTATTTTTATGGTCTCATTAAAAGCATTGTATATTTCATTTTTGCAGGATGTCAGCTGTCCAATTAAGCAAGTGCCTACAGGTAAAAAGCAGGTGCCTTTGAACCCTGAGAGCAACCAAACCAAGCTGGGCTCCTGTCCTTCCTTAGTGGTGTCCAGCAATGAGTTTGAACCCAGCAACAGTCACATGGTCAAGTCCTACTCGCTCCTCTTCAGGGTGTCACGCACAGGGAGGCGGGACACAAAGGGCCTGGCCAATTGTGAAGCCAATGAGAACATTGGTAAGGTAACATCCCAGCTGATGTTCCAGCCTCATGTGATGCACACATAATGATATGCATGCGTTTGTTTCTTTGTGTGTGTGTGTAGATTTGACAGATACTCAAAGCAGAAAGAAGAGGAGCTCATCCCATAAAGAAGGGGATGCTACAGAGACCTATGTCGCACAGATGACAGTCTTTGACAAGAATAGGTGAGTATCCATGGGCGAAGCACCACCATACCATTATGTACACATCCTGTGGTAACAAAACACAATCAACCATACACCACCCATTCAATCCATTCAGGTAATCTGTTGGATGAATGTAAATCTAGGTTTGAATCTGTCTGTTAACTCTGTGTGGCGTTTTCATGTTCTCCCTGTGGGTGCGTGGGTTTTCTCCTGGTACACATCTCACATCCCCCACATCTCAAAAACATAAATGTATGGTTAATTGGAGAGTCCCAAGGTATGAAGGTTCATGAGAATGGTTATTTGTGTGGCACTGCGATATGTTTCCTGCGATTGGCTGGTGACCAGTCCAGGGAGCACCCTGCCGAAAGCTAAGAGACTCTAAGCACACCCCTCCAACCATAGTGAGATTAAGTGGCATTCAAAGTGGAGTCACGCAACTGCACACGTTGGGGAATTTTTATTAAAACAATGAATTTACCGACATGGGCAAAATGACATTGGTTATTGTAGTAATTTTGGTAACTTTAAATCTTTTGGTTTATTACCCAGGGCTACCGAATAAGGAAATTTTAGTATGTAAGTGTCTCATGAAAATATAACACACATGCAGCCCAACAGACATGTACTGCCACCTCGTTCACCACCAACCTTACTGAGCTTGTAGAACAAAAACTGTGTCCTGTAAGAGAAATGTTGACTTCAAATAGTTCTTGTCCTCTGCAGGAGGTTGCAGCTGCTGGACGGGGAATATGAAGTATCCATGCAAGGGATGGAGGATAGTCCTGTGAGCAAGAAGCGAGCCACATGGGAAACTATTCTTGATGGCAAGGTAAGGAGCTTTAAGGCTTCTTCCTGATGCTGTTTGCTCATTAGAATATCAGTTGTGAACCACAATCATATGACATACATATGTGTATACAGTGTCTGTGTGCGTGTGTGTGTGTGTACATATTCTGTGTCTTTCTTTTTAGAGGCTGCCACCGTTTGAAACATTTTCTCAGGGACCCACGTTGCAATTTACTCTACGTTGGACAGGAGAGGCCAGCGGGACATCCACTGCTCCAGTAGCGAAACCTCTGGCTACACGAAACTCTGACACCTCTGGACCCATGGAGACCAGGACCAGCCACCTTAGAGCAGCACCAATGAGTAAGACACAATGGTCTTTTAAAGTTGCTATTGTAAGCTGTAGAACTAAATATGTAACAAACTATTCCAACACAGACAGGCTTTTCCCAACTATTACAGGCGTTACAGTCACATGCAGCCATAATAGTTTGCTGAATAATGTAATTACATCAAAATTGATGTCATTGTGCTGTCTTACATTTGCATTTTGATAACCTTTAGAATAATCGTTGTTTGTGTTTGACTGAGCCTTGCTAGTGTAATAGTATAAATGTCTGCCTTTCATGTCAAGAGGGTATGCAGGTTGCATCAGGAGCCAAAACCATGCATGCGAATTTGCTGTGGTGACCACTAACCAGGGAAAAGCTGGAAGAGGGACGTGGAAAACTGTGTATTATGACTAGTTTGGAGTTTAATTTCTCCGAATGTTTGTCAGCAGTGAAAGAGTCAGTCAGCACGGACATCCAGACAAGGAAAGAGCATATTCCTTATGAGCCGCGCCAGAAGCTACGAATATTTTATCAGGTATGCCATACCAGAACAATGACGCACATTGATTGCTAAATCTGATGACCGGTCTGCCAGTTAGACTAAGTGTCCTTTTCTTAACTAGTTTCTTTACAACAACAACACACGGCAACAGACAGAAGCAAGAGACGACCTTCACTGTCCCTGGTGCACGCTGAACTGCAGCAAGCTGTACAGTCTGCTCAAACACCTCAAACTCTCTCACTCTCGCTTCATCTTCAACTATGTGGTAAGGATCTCAGCAGTGTTGTCTAAGGAAGAATCAGATACTATTTCAAAAATGATAGGAAGCAGGAAAACCCCTGCTTGGAGCCTTCATGTTCCTGTAGTCACACAAAAAACATGACTGACAACTGCAGTAAACTGTACTGTCACAGTACTTGAGGTCATTCATTGAGGCCAACTATGAATAGGAATGCATTAAGAAAATGCAGATTTATATGTGGTGGTCTTCTTTGACCATACATTTTTTGTTTCTTTTTTGTAATCAGCCTCATCCCAAAGGAGCTAGGATAGACGTGTCCATTAACGAGTGTTATGATGGCTCGTACGTCGGCAATCCTCAGGACATCCACAGCCAGCCAGGCTTTGCTTTCAGTCGCAATGGTCCAGTCAAGAGGACCGCTGTCACCCACATACTGGTTTGCAGGTAAACTGTTTTGTTTTCCTATTACTGCTTAATGTATGCTTTATGTGAAACATAATGACAAACATAACTGTTGCTCTTGCCTTTTCTGTTTCCAGGCCCAAGAGGACCAAGCCGAGTCTGTCAGAGTTTCTAGAGTCCGAGGACGGAGAATTGGAGCAGCAGAGGACCTATGTCAGCGGACACAACCGCCTCTACTTCCACAGTGACAGCTGCATGCCTTTGCGGCCCCAGGAGATGGAGGTGGACAGCGAGGACGAGAGAGATCCTGAGTGGCTGCGAGAGAAAACCGCCACGGTGAGGAAACTGTAACAGCCGTCCACTTTGACGTCACTTATCAGGAGACTGCTACTTTGGACATCTTCAACCCAAATCTTCAACTAGTGTACTGTAAAATGACACAGTGGAACCCACTTACATCACCACAGCAACTGTAGACTAACCCATGAAGTCCAAGTCCACTATGTTGTTGTTGACATACATGGTCAACTGCTTTTGCCAGCATAAAATTTTAGACCCCATAGGATTTGTGGGTTTTTTTTAATTTTTTTTAATTTATATTATTTTTAAATCAGCAGGAACCTGACAAACCAGTTACAGTGAGGGGAAAAACTATTTAAACCCCAGCTGATTTTGTAAAATCCAGAAAAATGCGTTTCAAAAACAATTATAAATTAATTTGCATTTCCATGAAGGAAATAAGGATTTGATCCCTTTGAAAAACGTGCTTCAGTACTTGGTGGCAAAGCCTTTGTTGGCAATCAGAGGTCAGCACTTTCTTGTAGTTAACCACAAGGTCTGCATACATCTGAGGGGGGATTTTGGCCCACTCCTCTTTGCAGATCCTCTCCAAGTCAGTAATGTTTGGCAACTCGAACCTTCAGCTCCCTCCACAGATTTTCTATTGGATTAAGGTCTGGAGACTGACTAGGCCACTCCATGACCTTAATATGCTTCTTCTTGAGCCAATCTTTTGTTGCCTTGGCCGTGTGTTTTGGATCATTGTCATGCTGGAATACCCAACCACAACCCATCTCACCCAACACTCGACGGTACATGGCCCCATCAATCCTCCCTTTGATGTGGTGCAATTGTCTTGTCCCTTTGGCAGGAAAACATAATGGAAAAGCATAATGTTTCCACCTCCATATTTGACGGTGGGGACGGTGTTTTTGGAGTCGTAGGCAGCATTCCTCCTCCTCCAAACACGGCAATGCCAAAGAGCTCAATTTTGGTCTCATCTGACCACAAAACTTTGACCCAGTCTTCCCCTGAATCAGTCAGATGTTCAGTGGCAAACTTCAAACGGGCCTGTACATTGACTTTCTTGAGCAGGGGGACCTTGCGGGCACAGCAGGATTTCAGTCCTTCACGGCGTAGTGTGTTACCAACTGTTTTTGTGGTGACTATGGTCCCAGCTGCCTTGAGATCATTGACAAGTTCCTCCCGAGTGGTTCTGGGCTGATTCCTCACCGTTCTCATTATCATTGAAACTCTACAAGGTGAGATCTTGCATGGAGCTCCAGACCGAGGGAGATTGGCAGTTATTTATGTTTCTTCCATTTGAGAATAATTGCACCAACTGTGTTCACCAAATGGCGATGGTCTTGTAGCTCATTCCTTGTGTAGGTCTACAATCTTGCCCCTGACATACTTGGAAAGCTGTTTGGTCTTGGCCATGGTGCAGAGTTTGGCATCTGGATTGATTGGTTGCTTCTGTGGACAGGTCTCTTTTTTTTATGCAGGTAACGAGCTGAGAGGGCTGCCAATGTCATAAGGTATAAGATCCACCTGGGAGCTAGAGATCTTGCTTACTCAAATACTTATAAATTAATTTGCATTTCCAAGAAGGAAATAACTCTTTTTGAAACGCATTTTTCTGGATTTTTTTTTCGTTGTCTCTGTGTTCAAATAAACCTACCATTGAAATTATAGACTGATCATTTCTTTGTTAGTGGGCAAACTTACAAAATCAGCTGGGGTTCAAATAGTTTTTTTCCCTCACTGTACTAAACTACTGTTTAATTGCACGGCATGAAAAATCCATAGACTAATTTCTGTGCAAAATGAGCTTTAAAACAAAAGCATGAAAATATTAAAGTTTACCACCAAAACAAGGAAAATGCAGAAAGAAAGATTTGCGCACATATAAAGGATGCCATGTCTCAGGCCAAAGTTGTCAGTAAATGTATAAGCTTTAGTTAGTTTCCATCTTTGTTTTGTGGCCAAAAGTCACCCCGCCCAAGAAGTGTCGAGATCCACTTTACTTTAAAGATAAATGCCTGGCAGCCTCAATTAATTGCATCATAAAAAAGTCCCCTTAATAGTTGTCTAAATAATCAGTGTAACAGCTTGGCTTTGCATGTGCATTTATAACTATTACCGTCTTTTTAATTGTTTAATGCAGCAACTGGATGAGTTCACTGATGTCAATGAAGGAGAGAAGGAGGTGATGAAGCTATGGAACCTTCACGTCATGCAGCACGGGTATGTTGATACCACATCATTGCACGCACTCACAGATTGCATTTGTAATTCCTGCACAATCTGAGACACAAATATTTGGCAAATCAAGTTGTGCCAGTGCATGTAGTTAAGCACGTCTGCATCAGAGTGCTGTGTGGGTTTTCTCTTTGTTCAAAGGTGGTAGCAACATAAAAGGCAACCAAACTTGCCCACCTCAAACACATCCAACCCAATTTTCCCATCTGGGGAAAAAACTACAGCTTGAGATGCAGAGCCTTCGTTCTGACAGTCAACACTCACTAAGATGTTTGGTGGGCAAAGTAAATAAACAAAATAGCACAAACATGCATTCAGAGATAATACATTGAAAAGCCAGCATTTCAAGAATTGCTGCAAATGTTTGTCAGACCGTATGAATTGCCTGAGAAAATACATTTCACAAATAGCAATTGTGCAGCTATAAAAAATGAAATATAGCATTAAAGGAAATATTGCATTACTTTATTATGGTTATTATTGTTGTAAAACACATTTTTAAGAAGTGCTTTTCTTACAGAAAATAATCATATGGCTAAATGATGATACATGAACACTGAATAAATGGGACCATTAGGTTTTAGAATGGGTTTTGAAGTTGGACAGGTCAATGCAGTTACGCGCGGCTGTGGGGAGGAAGTTCCAGAGGAGAGGGGGCAGTGACACTAAATTCTCTGTCCCCCTAGGTCTGATGCTGGGTCATTGAGCATGGTGACAGGAAATTTTTGTCAGAGTAACGAAGGAGAATGTTTTGGCAATTAAGGTGTAGAATGTCAGTAAAGGGAGCCAGGATTTGTAGTGCCTTGAAAGTGAGTAGAAGGATTTACAATTGTATGTCATATTGGACCAGGAGCAAATGGAGGTTTTGTTTGAAAGAAGTGACAACGAAGACTGGGAATATGACAGTCAAAGCTGAATGAGGCGTTTGATCGGCCAAGTAACCAAACGGTGCAAAATGGTGCACGCTCACAGACTGTGTTGCTCGCTACATTGCAAAAAAATGCAACCTTTCAATACAGTTGAAAAGCCAACATGTGGGGAAATGTTTGACAGACAGGCATAAGTCGTACATGTCACAAACAGCAGTTCCTGAACTGTATAACAGAGTCAAAGATTTGTTTGAAGGACATCGAAAATATTGCATTTTACTCCGCCACCACAGATATGTGGTCCAGCTCAAATATGACCCCCTATATTAGTTTAACAATACACTACATAATTGTTCATGTGTGTTTTTTATTGGAGTGTTTTGTTTTTTTTTTTAAGGTGGCAAGGTCTTTTATTTATTTTTATTTTTTTCAGTCTCTTTTGATTTGGGATAGGCTCCAGCATGTCTGCGACCCTAATGAGGATAAGCGGCATAGAAAATGGATGGATGGAAGATTTGTTTAATTTGATTGTTTTTTGTTTAATTTTTTTAACAGCTTTTGACAATCCAATTACAATGTTAAATACTAGAAATGAAAGTGTATTGCTTTTTATATGATGTACTCATTATTATGCCATATAATTAGAAATTTAAGGTGTCTAAAAATATTTATCAGTTTGACAATAATTACTGGGACAATTATCGTCCAACCAAATTTGTTATGGTGACAGGGCTGACTGAGTTCCAGTGAGGGTGGATGCAGTTACTGATCGGATCGAAAGATGCAGTGTGGTCCAAGAGAATAAGGATAGCGAGGTGGTCAAAGTCTGATGCAAGGAGAATGTGATTTTGAGAAGGGCTTTTTCGGTACCGTGGTGAAAGCAGAATCAATATGGGAATGTGTCGAATAGATTATTGGGGGTGATGTGGGTTTTGAGCTGGGCACCGACAACACGGACGATTTTGAGGAGAAATGGTAGGTTGGAAGTTGTCAGGGTTGAGACCAGGTTTCTTCAGGATGGGGGTGACTGCAGAAAGTTTTAGTGAAGGAGGTAGGAGATGGCCAGAGTGCTTTAGATATTTTTAATTTTGGTTTGGAAGAATGAGAGGAAGGAGTTACATTTACTAAGAGGGAATGATGAAGAGATATTGCTACTGGTTTTGAAGAGCTTATTGACCGTTGAAAACAGAGTCGTGGGGTCACTAGAGCCAGTATGGATGAGGTCGGTGTAGGCTTGGAAATAGACAGCGAGGTTTTTTTGTGTGTAGGCATTCCAGTTTCCTCGTGTTGTCTCCTTCTCATGGATCCGATTTCATATCCTGAGTTGGGTGTAGGGAGGTGTGGCATAACATTACCCGCTGTCTCAAAAAGTATGCAATACGACCAAAAAAACTTGCTTTTCTGAAAAAGTATCTAAAAGGCTCAGAATACTCGCTAAATCTAGCAACCTTTTGTCAAGTTGGCAAGACTGATCACTCTTCCTCCTTTTGGCTGACCACTTGCAGGGGTGTGTTCAATTTACATTAAAGCACTTGGGTGTTCTGTTTTATGCAGCTTCATAGCAGACAACCAGATGAACCAGGCCATCATGCTGTTTGTGGAGAGCTGCGGCGCGCACATTGTTCGTCGCAACCTCTGTCGCAACTTCCTCCTCCACCTGGTCAGCATGCATGACTTCAACCTGGTGGGCACGGCCACCATTGATCGAGCAATGATGCTCCTCAAGCAGATTCAGGAGGAGCTGCCGGATGCAGAGAAGCAGCAGGAGCTGACCCCGGCAGCAGCAGCAGCGGGAAGCTGCAATGGGAATGCTTTGACCTCCAGTGCGGGGAAGCAGGGCAAGAGGACAAAAAGTGCTCTGACAGACTGATGCAGGCTCAATGGAACTTTTGGTCATGAGGGAGTTATTGCTGCATTTCCTCAACTTCAATAAACTTTCCAACCCTTTTGGTGCTTAGACATGTGGTCAGCAGAGCGTCTGACCCAAACCAGACCAATATACAAGGTAAACCAAGTTTTTACAACTTGAAGCAAACCAAATATGAACAGCGTAGAAGTGAATCACCAATCAGGCAACAGGGTGGTGTCTTTTGGGTGTGTGTGTGTGAACAGGCTGAGAATCTTGTAGTGTGTCCTGATAGATGAGGCTCATCAAAGCTACAGTTAAAACTGTACTGCTAACACGAATTGTATGCATACATGATATACCTTAGCAGATTATTTTAGCACTTGATGTTTTGTATTTAGAGATTTTCCTTTTTAAAGTCAATGCTGCGCCAAATGTCTAAGGCAGCATTTCTTCCTGTCATCAGTGGACTCTTTTGCTGTTGGGTCGCACTGTTGAAACTGTGAATGGACATTTAAGGAGAAGTGTCACACAGTTTAGTGGAGGCATTGGAAATATTGTGTCTGGGTTCCAAAAATGCGTTTTATTTTTTAGGGTTATTTCCCCTGATAGGCTCTCTGGACAGTAATGATCAACGATTGCTCAGAGTTAGCTTTCTAGTCTCAGTGCAGTTTTTGCCAAAGGGTTGTCGTTAATGTTAATTTGTGTATTTCCTTTTCTTTTTTTTTTTTTTGTTTTTTTGCTAGTGGATATAAACTGACCATTACCTTGGTTCATTACCAACCTCAGTTGCTATATTTGACTCATGTCATGTCAATCATGATGTCGTACCTTTTTATCTGAAAGGGAGACTTTCTCACCTTTTTACTTGCAAAACAACCTGTTGATAATTGTGAAAAGAAGTACAGTTTGGCTTTAGGGTTTTTATATTTAAATAAAAACACATTTGGCCTCCTTTGCTGCATTGTTGTTTTTGTACATTGATTAGGTACACCTACACAGCTTATAATGCACACAAAATCCCTGACCACAATGAGGTGGCAATCCTTCAGCACTATAAAAACTAAGGCTGTGTATTTATTATAGGAACTTAAGTACGTTCATACAAAATTAAATCTAATATGTTAAAATTAAACCATTAAGTTAACAACTATTATTTTGAGTTGTGTTAACTTAATGCAGGTAATTGCATGAACTTCTTTCCTTCATTTTCTATGCCACTTATCCTCATTAGGGTCATGGGTATGTTGGAGCCTATCCCAGCTGGCTTTGGGTGAGAGGTGGGGTACACCCTGGACTGGTTGCCAGTCAATTGCAGGGCACATATAGACAAACATTCACACTCACATTCATACCGATGGATAATTTAGAGTCGCCAATTAACCTAACATGCATGTTTTTGGAATGTGGGAGGAAACCGGGGAAAACCCACGCACGCACGGGGAGAACATGCAAACTCCACACGGATGATTGCGTAAACATAATATCTGAAATGAATTTAAATACATTTTCTAAATGTATTAAGAAAAACATTTAAACTAGCACTGAGCAAAGAAACTAAAGCTCTAAAAGAAGAAATCGAGAAGTTGTAAGATGAAAATGTTGCATTGTGTGCTGCTCTTAAAGAGTTTAAAAACTCCATGGCAGATAATAAAGCACTCTGCACTGATATCAAGGCTTTGCAGGATAATGTATAATATTATCCTTCAATAAAGCCACTATTGAAAGAAAATGCTGCCTTGTGCGCTGCTCTCAAAGAAGCTAAAAACCATATGGAGGAAAATAAAGCATTATGCAAAGATGTTAGAGTTCTGCAGAATGATATCAAGACATTATTGGAAGACAATGCTGCCTTGCTTGCTGCCCTCAAGGAGGTTAAAAACCACAAGGAAGTAAATAATGCATTATGCAACAAAATCAATGCTCTACAGGATGATATCAGGACCCTATTGAAGGATAAGCCCGCCTGGCGCACCGCTCTGGACAAAGAGAAAGAAGCAAAGGATAACATCACTGAGCAAATGAAAACTACAATGGAGGAGATGGATCAGAATTCACGAATGAATTATGCGATCCTCACAGGGCTCAGTATTACACCCGGGTCAAAAGATAGGGAAGCTCATAACAGAGGAGAACCAGATGGAATGAATGTTCCTTCAGTTTCAAGGAGGTGGGTATGGAAATCAACACCATTGATACTTGCATCCCACTGTAAGGCAGAAACAACACCACACCTGTCATCAAGTTCATCAACAGGGAATTCAAAACTGCACTGCTGAAACAGAGGAATAACTTGAAAGGCACAAACGTCTACTTAAATGAGCATCTGACAAAACACAACGCTGACATTGCCAAGAAAGCAGGGAAAGAGGAAGCAGGGAAAGATACAAAGTACTTGGAGCACCAACGGAAAGTATACATCAAGCTACATGGAGGTCCAGGAGAAGCAGGAGTGCTGGTTGTCAAAGATATCAACGTTCTGGATACATACTAAACATCATATAATCATGACAACAAGGATAAAAAAGGATACAACGTACAAAAAGAGTAAGATTACATTCAATAATATGAACATTGATATTAACGTTGAAAGGGCATGTTCAACAAAGTATTAAAATCAGAAACTCAAGTACTTACATTTAATGACACTCACAGTACAACACCAAGACAGCAAGATCCTGATCCGGAAATCAATAAGGGAAGAGGTAAGGAAAGAGGAGGGAAAAAAGGAATTTTTTTTTTGTAAAAAGAAAAATAGGATATTGGCATGTATGTATATGTATGTAACATATATATGTATATTTATGTATACAAATGAATGTATGAGTGTACATGTATATATATGTGTATATGAGTATGTATGTGTATGTATTAGTAAATCCTGTGAGAGGGTAGGATTAAATAAGCTCTGCTTCTTCCTACTCCTTTTCAGACATGCAGAATTGAGGAATGTAACATAAATAATTATTTGTACAATGTATGCATGTTGGAAGCAAATTAAACCAAACCAACCAAACTTGGGTAACCTAATTTTCCACCATGACCCAATTTCTGAGGTCTCATCCTCCCACCCAGCAAACATGTCTGGGAAAGTTTGAAGCTGAAAGCCAACGGATATGCTCAAGTGAGTATCTTTTTATTTAAAAAGACATTTTGCAACTTACAAATGATTATCTTATGATGGATTTATGTTAGTTTTTTTTATGGAGCTGACTGGAAGTACACTGTAAGTACAAGAAATGCATCCATACAAAGTAACTGTACACTAGCAAATCACTAGCACCTGCAAAAATCTTATGTGTAATGTTCATGCATGACAGCTGCTTTTCATGTGCATTTTCAAGGTTCTGTGGTATGTCATTTATAGAGATGTTTTTTACATTTGGCATTTTATACAAAAAGGTAACTATGCCAGCTTTGCTGTAATTGCATGTTGATACTAAATATTGTTTATTTAAATGAAAAAACTTAAAAAAATATATATTTCATTCATTTTTGTTGTGGATGAATTTATTTTGTTAACTTAATTTTGAAACTCATGTCCATTTAAGATAAATGTTAATATTTTATTAATTGGATCAACTTCATCTTTAAGAGTAATAAACTTTGAAAAAAATAATTGAAATGTCCAAATAATAAATTCATAGAAGTTAAAATTCCTCTAGATGGAACAAAAAAAGATAATCCGTTGAACATTTGAAGACAGTCATGACTTAAAAATATTTATGCAAATTGTTGCGTTAATTTGTTGTTGTTTGTTTGTTTTTGAGGCAGTTTATTATATTTTGAGGGAGCGAAAAACTGAAAAATTAAAGAAACTATAAACTATTCCCCCAGTTGATTGAACAAATTTATTCCATTGATATTATATTAATTGTAATGCTTCTTGTGCAATGGAAGTCAATAAATTGAATTTCAAATGGGCAAGAATTTAACAATTTTATTGATGGGTTAGAAGGGAAAGGTGATTTGTGTGCAGGAGACATGGCTGAAACCTAGTTTAGAGTTTATTGTAGCACTATATATTTATATATATAGGTTAACACATATATATATATATATATATATATATATACAACTATAAGGAGAGATAGGGAGGGATGTGTGCTATTTTACTAAGCAAAGGCTAAGCTATTGCCAGATAAGTACAGTACAAGACTTGGAGACAGTTGCAGTTGAGGTATGGGTAAAGAAGAGCTACATAACACTAATAGACTTTTATAATCCATGTAAAAGATTGGAGAAGGCCAAATTAGAAGCTATGGTAGATCACTGGGGTGATAGTGTAATATGGTGTGGGGATTTTAATGCACATAGCACATCATCAACATAGGCATTGATTTGCTTAAATGATCTCCTTAGATGGAAACAAGAGTGAATTTAATAAAAGGAACAGAATCTTTGGACCGGACTAAAAATTAGTGTAACATCGATTCGTATGACAATTCTTTGTTGCCGATTCGATTCAAGGACAATATTGGTTCATTTAGAAAGATACGATCCAAAACGATTCCAACCATCAATTTTCTATACCGCTCATCCTCATTAGGGTCACGGGGATGCTGGAGCCTATTCCAGCTAACTTTGGGCGAGAGGTGGGGTACACCCTGGACTGGTGGCCCGTCAATCGCAGGGCACATATAGACAAACAAACATTCACACTGTAGCAGGTTCAAACAGAGGTATTGGGAGTTCAATAAATCCAAATAGAAGGAGAGATAAACCCAGCTATTTATTTAAACAACAAGCCAAATTAAAACAGACGTCTGGGCTAATTACCTTTCCCTGCCAGCACAGAACCTACATGAGACTTACGACAGCAGTTCAGCAAAAAGCAAAGTATCTCTCCCTGCCCAGGTTTTTTATAATTTAGGATGTCTTCGTATTCTCCGCCTCCGTCTGCTGTGTCCATCAATGACCCCTCATCCCCTGGAGCAAATGACAATCGGCCCAGTCCAGGTGTCATCTTATCAGCATTTGCGCTCCCTTCCTCCTTTCACGCTTTGTAGCTGCCAGACCTCGGTGCCTCCTTGTCTTGCTTCTCATGATAGCCGAAGAATGTTGATTCCGTGGGCCTTTGTTGCTCCAACGATGTCTGTTGTCCCGTTCCTGTGTGTGTATGTGTGTGTGTGTGTGTGTGTGTGTACATCCCCAACCCTTCAACACTCACATTCATACCTATGGACAATTTAGAGTCGCCAATTAACCTAACATGCACATTTTTGGAATGTGGGAGGAAACCGGAGTACCCGGAGAAAACCCGCGCACGCACGGGGAGAACATGCAAACTCCACACAGAGATGCCCAACAGAGATCTGAACCCTGAACCTCCTGACTGTGAGGCCAATGTGCTGCCCACTCATACACCGTGCGGCCAGGACTTAACAGAACCCTTAAAATGATAGGGAAACACGAAACCTCCTTTCGTAATTGTTGTAATGTTTCTGACAGTATCAGTCTATCCAGTGCAGGCATTATCAACAGAGGAGAAGGGTGCTGAAGGACACAGTTAAGCACGTTGTATATAAATTCTCTTAAGGCTTAATGTTGCATCCCGTGTTAACATAACTGGCTTTAGTGCAATGAACAGTAAATAAGCTTGTCTTCTTCCCACTCCTTTTCGAGCCAATTGGTTTCTGTCTATATGTGTATTTGGATTGTTTTGTGCCGCACGGTGGCTGAGTGGGTAGCACATTGGCCACACAGTGGAAGACCTGGGTTCAAATCTCCGTTGGGCATCTCTGTGTGGAGTTTGCATGTTCTCCCCGTGCGTGTGTGGGTTTTCTCCGGGTACTCCGGTTTCCTCCCACATTCCAAAAACATGCATGTTAGGTTAATTGGCAACTCTAAATTGACCATAGGTATGAATGTGAGTGTGAATGTTTGTTTATCTATATGTGCCCTGCGATTGACTGGCGACCAGTCCAGGGTGTACCCCGCCTCTCGCCCAAAGTCTGCTGGGATAGGCTCCAGCATCCCCGTGACCCTAATGAGGATAAGCGGCATAGAAAATGAATGAATGAATGAATGAATGGATTGTTTTGTATCTTGTGCGGCTTGAAATAAATAAATAAATGAATCCTATTCGAAAGGTGGCGGTAATGCGCCTAAAAGCTGCTTGTAGACCTTCAATAAACAACAGAAGAAGAAGAAGCTGAAGAAGACCACCGACAAGGGCGCCATTTTTCTCACAAGAATGTGAGCCTGTTCCGACCCATACTCCGGAACAGAAGGTGGCGCTAAAGCTCATATATGTGGTTGCCAACCGCCGAAAAACGACAAAAAGGAAGAAGAAGACAAGGGCGCCATGTTCAGAATGCTTCGGCTCCGGTATTGACGGTTTGGGTCCTTTGCAATGCCAAACAAACTGAAACGGAGTAAAAAAAGCCCCCAGAGTAGTTTGTGTGCTAACGAGCGCCCTCAAACAGTCGAGGTTAAGTCGTCAGCTTTCGCCGGCGCTCCGACAGCTAATAGCGTATTAGCATGTCAGCCGAAGGACGTGTCCTGCCAAGACAGGCGCACTAAGGAACTTACAGACACACCCGTCTTGCGTTCACCACAGCAGCACGACAATACCGGGAAGGGGGGTGGGCGTCTTCCTCCTCAGAATCAACACGGAATGAGAAATGGGCAGAACGTCGCATTATTGCCGTCATCATCGCAGTCACGGGGAGGAAATGTATTCCCTTCATCTCTGCATAGCTTTTTGAAGGAGATCCAAGCATCCAACACAACATTCCCGGTGCAAACTGTGTTTGCAACACTGCAGAGAAAAGCCACGGAGTTGCTACAAGGTTCTAGAATAACAGGTACGAATCATGTAACATTTACAGTTTGCTGTATACAGTAAGAGTACAGGCCACACATTTCATTCACTATTACAGTGCATTTTCTGAGGGGACAATAATACTTTTTTTGCTTTATAGTACTTCAAGATGACAAGGACTTGGACTTGTGTTGCCAGCATGTAGCAGCCATGCTTGACTGAATAAAACTTATGGTGCACAATTGTGTTGCCAGCTACAGTGAGGGGAAAAAACTATTTGAACCCCAGCTGATTTTGTATGTTTCCCCACTAACAAAGAAATGATCAGTCTATAATTTCAATGGTAGGTTTATTTGAACACTTAGAGCCGACAAAAAAAAATCCAGAAAAATGTGTTTCAAAAAGAGTTATAAATTAATTTGCATTTCCATGAAGGAAATAAGTATTTGATCCCTTTGAAAAACGTGCTTCCGTACTTGGTGGCAAAACCTTTGTTGGCAATCAGAGGTCAGCACTTTCTTGTAGTTGGCCACAAGGTCTGCACACATCTGAGGGGGGATTTTGGCCCACTCCTCTTTGCAGATTCTCTCCAAGTCAGTAATGTTTGGCAACTCGAACCTTCACACCCTCCACAGATTTTCTATGGGGTTAAGGTCTGGAGACTGACTAGGCCACTCCATGACCTTAATATGCTTCTTCTTGAGCCAATCTTTTGTTGCCTTGGCCGTGTGTTTTGGATCATTGTCATGCTGGAATACCAAACCACGACCCATTTTCAATGCCCTGACTGAGGGAAGGAGGTTCTCACCCAATTCAATTTTGGTCTCATCTGACCACAAAACTTTGACCCAGTCTTCCCCTGAATCAGTCAGATGTTCAGTGGCAAACTTCAAACGGGCCTGTAAATTGACTTTCTTGAGCAGGGGGACCTTGCGGGCACAGCAGGATTTCAGTCCTTCACGGCGTAGTGTGTTACCAACTGTTTTTGTGGTGACTATGGTCCCAGCTGCCTTGAGATCATTGACAAGTTCCTCCCGAGTGGTTCTGGACTGATTCCTCACCGTCCTCATTATCATTGAAACTCCACGAGGTGCGATCTTGCATGGAGCTCCAGACCGAGGGATATTGGCAGTTAATTTATGTTTTTTCAATTTGAGAATAATTGCACCAACTGTTGTCACCTTCTCCCCCAGCTGCTTGACAATGGTCTTGTAGCCCATTCCAGTCTTGTGTAGGTCTACAATCTTGTCCCTGACAGCCTTGGAAAGGTCTTGGCCATGGTGCAGAGTTTGGTATCTGGATTGATTGATTGCTTCTGTGGACAGGTCTCTTTTATACAGGTAACGAGCTGAGAGGGCTGCCAATGTCAGCTCGTTACCTGTATAAGATCCACCTGGGAGCTAGAGATCTTGCTGACAAATAGGGGATCAAATACTTTTTTCCTTAATGGAAATGCAAATAAATTTATAACTCTTTTTGAAACGCATTTTTCTGGATTTTCTTTGTCATTGTTGTCTCTCAGTGTTCAAATAAACCTAACATTGAAATTATAGACTGATCATTTCTTTGTTAATGGGCAAACTTACAAAATCAGTTGGGGTTCAAATTGTTTTTTCCCCTCACTGTATGTAGACAATAATGGCAGTGTGTTCGACTCATTTTTAGTGTCTAATAAATCTATACCCGCATACAAGTTGTACACTGACTATTCTAATGTATCATTTTTGTTGTTTTGGCAAGATATATTGAAGTGGCTGTTGAAATATGAGCGGTGTACTCTCTTTGTGAAAGGAGAGAACCACTTTCCGCATTCTAGTTCTCAACACCCAGACAAGAAGAGGAAACAAGAGTTGGGCAACTGTGAGACAGGGTCCAAACGTCGGAGGTCTAACAATGTGACTGCTACAGAATGTTGCGTTTCCACGGAGACGACTAATCCCAGGGTGAACAAACTGAGCCGTACTCGGAAACTCAAGCAACAGGCTGCTGGTGAAAAAAAGACAAGTCCCACAGAAATCGGCAACACATGTGATGTTATCCAAACAGGTAATTATTTTGGTAAGTCCCATTGTTACTGTTCATGTACTATAAAATAACTTTTGGTTTACTGTAGATTCTAGTTGTGATGATGTTCTGTGGACGGACAAGTATAGACCTCAATATGCCAGTGAACTTATTGGGAATTCTCTCCAAGTAAACAAGTTGCACAGGTTGTTTGCACATGAATCGACCTATCTTCTCCTCCGGATGTGTAGGAGTGGATAATAAAACTATCCCTGTACTGTTTTTTAGTTGGTTGAAAACATGGAAACAACGAGCCGACTGTGATGAGAGGCGGCCAGCGGAGCAAATTAAACCCAGTAAAAAGGGTGTTGGTAATGTTTCACTCAAGGTTGAACTTCAAATGACATTTTGGAACCTTTTAACTTATTTTTATGGGAATGTTAATTTGAGGTATGGATAGATTAGTATGAGAAATTCATAGTTGTGTGCGACACATCTGTTTAAAATGTTTTGTAGCAGATTCATGGGAATGTGGAGACTTCCAGGGTGAGGTTGGCTTAGTGGAGCACACAGAGAAGCCCCCGCTGTGTAACACCATGCTCATATCTGGGCCTTCAGGCACTGGCAAGACTGCGTTGGTGTACGCTTGCGCTCAGGAGCTTGGCTTCAAGGTCGGAATTCAAACAAGTTTGACAATCCCCAATCTTGGCCATGCAGCTTCTCCGCAAAAGCAATTTAAATGTCCTATTTCACTGGGCAGGTGTTTGAGGTGAACGCGTCCTCGTTGCGCCGCGGCCGTCAGATTCTGTGTCAGCTGAAGGAGGTGACTCAGTCACACCTGGTGGAGACAGCTGGGAAAGACCCGCTGAAGCCAACTTACTTCAACAGCTACAGCAATGGAAGAAGCTGCTTTCCGAAAAATGAAACTTTAGCAGGTAAGACCTGGGAACTTAGACGAACAAAAATTGGGACACTATAGTATTTTGTGTACATCTGCAATACACTAAATGACATGGATGTGTGTCACTATAACACTTGACAACTAATTAGTAGTGTTAAAAGATTAAAACATGACAAGATTTCTCAATCAGAAAAAAAGCTGCGGTCATAATAAATAATTAATCACACGATAAATGAAAATTTATCTTAATCATTAATTAAAATTAACTTAATCATTTTGCTGGCCTCCATGTATTGCCATTTGCGTGTGTGTCTGTTTTCCTCGTCTCTCGTTTCCAAACTGGCACGAAGAGAGTTCACTCTGGGCATTTGTTCAAAACCTAGACCATCCATCCATCCATATTCTATGCCGCTTATTCTCATTAGGGTCATGGGGGTTGCTGGAGGCTATCCTGGCTGACTTTGGGCGAGAGGCGGGTTACACCCTGGACTGGTTGCCAGTCAATAGCAAGGCAGACAAAGAACCGTTCACACTCACATTCATACACCTAGACCAGTGCTTCTCGAATAGTGGGGCGGGTGATGCGGTGAACTGTCAGAGGGGGCACGAGAAGCAGGGAATACTTTAAACAAGTTACCATTGTGTTACCATTTTGTTACCATGATGTTACCATTTTGGAGGGCAATTTGGGACATTTCCTTTCTTCTGTAAATTGTTTTTATGTGGATCATGTTTAATGTTTAGAATATGTCTGGGGCCAATAAAAAAACAAAAACAAGCTGCGGTTCACATATGGCCACCCCTCCAATACATAAAACCTTTGAACGTTTACTGTTGGTAAAAATTGCTCGGCAAAGCACTGAAGGCCTTAAAAGGACCTAGTTTGCTATTCCTCTTTTCTGACCTATAAATGATGTAAACATTTTTTTATATTCTGGTGTTGGGATGTCAACGCACCAGATAAGGAGGTTTGCGCATTTGGAAGTGAGTCCTGAAATAAGTTTGGCTCTGGACACTGTGTGTTTCAGAGTTTAAAAAAAATAAATAAATACGAGTTCCACTGACGTCACACAACCCGGACTTCCTTATATGGGCAAAATTGAACCTCGGCTCCCAGGAAATTTTTGTTCGAGTGTGAGGGAAAGCTAATTTTGATTAGCAAAACAAAAATAGACTTGCCGCCAAAACTTCAGACGTTTTTCCACGTCCTTTCAACAGTCGTGTTGAGTCAGAAGAGCAAACTGTAAGTAACAATTTATCAGTGTCCTAACTGTGTTCATTTGGTGTAAGTCATCGGATTAAAGTGGTTGTCTGTGTAGCATTAAAGTGTGCGTACAGGGAGCGGTGGGAGTGTTACATGCATGCATGCAAATACAAGCTTACCAATGTGTGGAGCTGCTAATTGCTGTTAAAAGTGGACATTTTAAAAAGATAAATCACTGTTTACTACCAACCCCTGTGCTTCCAGAATTAGGAAGTGGAGTTTAGCAGCTATCCTGAAGTCCTCGGGAGCGATTGGGAGTGTGACCAATCACAGTGGAGTAGGCTCGCAATTGGCGAACCTGGAATAGGACGGGGGTGCAGTCAATTAGACAGACCGTTTGGACTGAAGGCATGAAACACTGCAGGAAAAGACGCAGAGTCTGGAAGATCGAGGAAGCTTTCTGTGCGGGTTATCGTGTGTAGCTGCTCTATAAGCAGTCCCAAAAATGAGTATAATATGTCCCATTTAAAATAATGAACAGTCTCACCCTAAGAGATAGGGTGAGGAGGGCAGCCATCTGGGAGGAGCTCAGAGTAGAGCCGCTGCTCCTTCACATCGAGAGGAGCCAGTTGAGGTGGCTCGGGCATCCAGTTTGTGTGCCTCCTGGATGCCTCCCTGGTGAGGTGTTCCTGGCATGCCCAGCTGGGAGAAGGCCCCGGGGAAGACCTAGGACATGCTGGAGGGACTATGTCTCACAGCTGGCCTGGGAATGCCTTGGTATCTTCCTGGTGGAGCTGGAAGAGGTGGCTGGAGCCCGGGAAGTTTGGACTTCCCTACTGAGACTGCGGCCCCTGTGACCCTGACCCGGATAAGCGGAAGTAAATGGAATTGAACACTCTTGTTCTGCTGTTCTAAGAAAACTGGTTGGATATTTTTCAATAGCACAAATTCCCAGTAGAGTATGTACCCTAAAGGTAAACATTAAAGAAAAATAACCACTGCAGGGATTTCATTTGCATTTTTGTCTTCAACAGAAAAATTGTCTGCTCCCAAAAAGGTCACCCTCGCCTCAAAGACCCGACCAGCACAGAAGTGTGGGCGCCTCAGAACCGCAGGAAAAGAGTGTCCAGCCGCAGTCACTTTAAGAAACTACTTTAAGATGAAGGCCAAAGCAGATCACTGTGGTCTGTCGCTGTCTGAAACGCGAGACAAAGTATTTCACAGCTCTAATCAAACAGCACAAGAGAAGAAAAAAGGAGCCACATCGCTGATTCTGTTTGATGAGGTCTATACTCCAACACCATCATGCCTGAACATCTCATTTATTGGCTTTTGAGGCTGCACATGAAATCAATTTCTCTACTTTGTCTGTCACAGGTTGATGTTATATTTGAAGATGACGTTGGCTTCCTGGCAGCCATCAAGACATTCATGACAACCACTAAAAGACCAGTGGTTCTTACCACTAATGGTAAACGCATATTTAGAACGACATTGCCATTACCAACATTACTAATACTGTTGTTTAATCTACCGTACTTCAAAATGGTCATATTTTTTAAGGGCACCATCTGTAATGAAACATAACCTCTATTTTCACCTTAGATCCAACTTTTCGAGAGAGATTCAGTAGCAGCTTGGAAGAAGTCGTTTTCAAGACACCATCGACGGTAAGTTGTCATGCAGCATGTGAATCAACTCTCACACTCAGGAGCCTTTCTTTCCACAGGTGAACGTCTGCAGTTACCTGCAGCTGGTGTGTTTGGCTGAAGGCGTGAAAATGGAATTGGACGACGTGAGATGCCTCCACACGCTCACCATGGGTGACATCAGACGTTGTCTCCTCCAGCTGCAGTTTTGGGTGAACAGTGTTAAAGGCCGCCCAGAAGAACACCCATGTTGTGCGTCACTCAGTGTAGACTTACTCAAATTCAGCCTGAATGCTAATTTTGTTGTTTGTACTTCTGCTTTTTAGGCATTCGTATAGAAGGGGGACAGTGTTTTAGCCAGAGTGCGGGTTGCACTGCCAGCATGTTGGGTCTCCACCCTCTCAGCCATCTTCTGAACCCCCTGAAGGTAAATAATACTTTAGGTACACCGCAAAAAGTTATTCATTGACCAATTTATAAAATAGTTTATTATTGCGGTTGTAGTTGTGTGCGAAAGACAATATTAGCAGTGTTATGCAATTACTACAAAACCAATGAATCTTTTAAGAGTTTATTGAGTCTTTTGCTTTTTCTGTGTGTTTGCATTGGAGCCTAGAAGAGACCCGATAAATCCAACAGATAGAGCTGTAGTGAAAAAAGCTTGCCCTATGTAACCCAACTTTGGGTGGCTTTAACCTGCACAGCTGTTTCTCAAATTTTTCCATTAGTACACTTCATTGCACTATGTCACTGTGTACAAATGATCAGTGCAGTGCTGTCCCAAACTGAGCGCACTTACCAGAAATTCTGATCACAAAATTTAACCTCTTCTTTTTCTTCGCCTTATTTAATTTGGAGAGGTTTGGTAGTCCCTTGTGTAAAAGTAACCAAGATAGAGACTATCACTGTATGTGCACACCGTTTGACCCTTTTGAGTACAACATCCGGGTACCAACAGTGTACTTCATTTTGCCATGATTCTCTGTGTGAGCATGATTATGTGTGTGAATTGAGGCACATCAGAAGTCTAAAGTTTCATTTAGATATCCAATCCTATTTTTTGTTTACTGACACCTACAAGACTGGAGTAGCGTACAAGCCATGTGTACACCTATCTAAAGGAAGCTCTTGTATTGAATATCTTACAGGATTCTCCATGGACTGAAGTGGACATGAACAAGCTGGCTGAGAGCTGGGGGAGAAATGTACCTTTACTGTACTCCAACTTGGAGCTGCTTTTACCCATCAAGGCCCCTCAAGCAACAGCTGTCCCCTCAACATCACATACCAAACCATTGCACAGCAGACCTCGGCTTAGCAACAGCATGATGAAGGGGTCCAGTTTGACACACAAGGCTCAAAGAATCTCCTCATATTTGAAGGCAATATCACATCAGAGAAGTCAGCAAACAGCAGTCAAAGTAGAATTTCAAACTTTAAACCCTCTAGCTGACTTCTTTGACCTCATGTCATTCCTCGATAGCACAACTACAGCAGCAGTAGCAGTTTCACACACAAGGGGGTTTGTTTGGACAGGATTTGACAGGAAAGATGGTTTGTTGGATGAAATGAGTGAGGTGGAGGAAGAATGGAGTCAAAGCAAAGACAAGATGCTGGAAATTCAGGCAGCTTTGGAAAGTTTGGGGTGTTGCATGTTTTGGACTAACGCTGGGGCATGGAGGCAGGAACAAGGTGACCTGAAGTGGCGATTGACCTGTCAACCTTTGTGTGACCCTATGTGAGTGGTGGTCACTTGTGTCGCATTATAGCCACGGTGAGCTAAAAACTAGTCAGGCATCATCCTGTTTAAAATTGTATATTTTTTCTGTGCCCAGTGTTTCCCAGAAAAGGTACAGGCTGAGCCGTTTGGTATTGAACAGTCGCTACTTTAGCCTGCTGGGAAACAGACAGGCAGTATGCGTTGACTACATGCCAGCAATCCGCTGTATCAGTCACTCTTTGAGGCAACAAGATGAAAAGCCAGCCAGGTGAGAGAGAAAACTTGAACCACAGTTTCAGTTCTTAAGGTGTTTAGTTCACATCCATGTGGGTTTTAATGAATTAAGGCCTATTATAGGGTGATATCGCTTAACTAGTGACTGGCCATGCTACTCTACGTACAGTATTTCCAGTTTTCCTGTTTTGTATGTTTAAGATTTCCATTCAAATTTTGCAAAGCAGAAGTAGACCTCGCCTGGAGGAAATGAAACAATTTGAATAACAAAATGTCTTTAGTATACACCACTGCAGAACAGACATGACATCTGTAAAGTTGACATTTACTGTGGTGTGTAAAGATGTGTTGTATGCATAAAAGCTATTATAAATAATATTCAAATGGATTTATTTGTACAAATAATGGCCTAAGAGACTTCTGGAACTCTGCACTGGACTACTATCCATTGTATGATGGAATACAGGTATTTTAATGTATTTATTTTAATAATGTCTCTCCCCTTCCCATTTTAGGTGTGTGAACTACCTTTACAACTTACAGCTGAGCCTCTCCAAGTCAACTTTACACCTTCTGGCAGAAGATTTCTCCAGCACAAGTCTGGCAATCTAAGAAAACTACCTCACTACTTTTTCAACATTCACATAGCTTATACAGTACTTAGAACATTTATTTTCTCCCATGCCTGTAAAAAAGCAGCCAGATTAATTATGTGCAGCCATGAAATATAAATAAAATGTTTTTATACAGTTTAAAGAACTGGTCGAAATGGACTAAGTAGACTTTAGAAATCAAACAATGTAGAAGAAAAGAAACATTCTAATTGTGTGCAGAAATTGAGCAGAAAACTTCAAAAGTGCTCAGGTGTCCCGTATTTGTTGCCAGATGAACGAATGCTAACTAGAGGATTCACTCAGCAACTCGTAAAAAGCAACCGCCTGCAGTAGAGCGTCGCAAAGTTCCTCTCCTCCTGCTCCGTTTCTGATGTTGCTCATCCGGAACGAGTTCCTGTACTTGACCAGCAACTCCGGCGGAATGTTTATCCGCGGCAACTTCTGTGTCACCGACTCAGTCATCAGCCGCCGCACCACCTGTGCACCACTGGTCCGCGCCTCACCCACCATGAGTCCAAAGTGACGCCCCACAGCGGTGCGCATCATATTCAGGACTCTGCAAGAAGGTATAAGAGGGTTGGCTTTCTGGCAATAACAACACCAAAGGGACTTAAAACTGTAAAAGCACAAAACCTGGGAGGAATGTTGGAATCTGATGGGAAGTTTCTGGGCTCCAAAAGAGCAAACAACATGGCCTCCACCGTCCTCATGTGGGCCATGACAGGGAACAAAGCTGTGTTCTGGACTGAGATGGATGGTTTCTCGATGATGTAGAAGTCAGCTGAAGGTAGGAGGGACACCGCTGCTGACACCTGATTAGTACAAAAACACTATTTTCACAGGGTACAAAATGAATGAAATATGTGGTTTTATAGCTAGACTCACATCATGAAGGTAGGCAGATGCCATGTACGTCCCCTTCAGGAAGTTTGGACAGTCAAGGTGCTGCCAGTCCAACACTGTCATTTCTCTATCCACGTGTGCCCAGGCTATTCTATTAGTCGCACACACTAGTGACACAATGGAGTTGGCATCCTGCGTAAGTCAACACAAGCTCACACTAGTAATAATAATGGATTATCTTATTATATACAGCTTTTCAAGATACCCAAAGTTCTTGGCAGTGAAGTGAACCCATTGTACATTCTCTCCTCAGTCACATTGGTGTAGGTAGCCATGGCTGCCCTGGGGTAGACTGACAAATGTGGCTGCCAATTTGCGCCTACAGCCTTTCTGACCACCACTATTCAGTCATTCGCATTCATGCAGTGTGGCCAGCGCTGGAGGCAAGGTGGGTGAAGTCTCTTACCCAGGGACACAACAACAGGGACAGCTTAAACTAACTTTTCATTTCCATGATTGTTAGTCATAAATGTTTTAGTTTTTTTTAGAATACTTGTATACCAGGGAAGTCCAAATTGCAACCCGCAGCTCATTTTTAAAATTATGGGGGGAAAAAAAAATGGCATAATGTAACGAGAAAAGGTTGAAATGTTGACGTTACCACCACAAAACTGACATGCAGGCTGTGGTTTCCTATCAATATACAGTACTCTCAAAATCCAGTATCATTGTGTCTAGAAGGCTGATTAGGACTTACCTCCAGCCAGGACCTGTCTACCTCTGGCCTGATGAACTTGGCCAACTGGATCCGCACTTTCTTCTCCTTCTTTACTGGGTTGAGAATGGAGTTGAACACGACAACAGCGCTTTTGTGCTTCAGCAGCGGTACGTTCACCACACTCTCCAAGGTCCTAAATGGTCCATGCTTGGTCCTGTAGTCCACTATGTTGTTGCACTTGCGCCCTCTGAGGAGCTTGACACTGGACAGTTCTGCAGCTGAGGCGGTGTTGAGCAGATGTAGGATGGTGTGTCGCTGCTCAGTGGTGTAGTAGGAGTCCAAAGAAGCACTGTGCTCTTCCTCACACGGCCCCGCAGACAGTGGAAAGATGCGAGCAGTTAGGCTTTCTATACCAGCTACAGGGATTCTGCTCCTCCAGCAACACGTGCACTGGAGGTAGCGCAGCTCCGCCTCTGGAAGGCAGCCTGGCCATGGTTGGCGGAACAAGCCTGGCTGGCCCGCATATTTACCTGCACAGGTAACAAGACTATTACTGTTTCCGAATGTACATTTTTCTGCAATGTAATCATTTCAGCGGACAGAGTTGTGGTGAAACATTCAGTTTACAGATGGGGCATCACGTTTGTGTGCCAAGGCTGATATAATGCCACCAAGGGGCATATATGGTTGATATTCAGGGGTTGCTATGATGTGCGGTAATAGTTCTACTTGTATAATTAAGATAGTCCAGCGCTAAATTAAATATAATTGTGTATAGTATTCTGCACCATTTTTCATCTATTTATTATTATTTTTATGCCACCCTTTTTTGTCCGCGTACTAGTCCCACAGTTTTCAACCGATTTCATTCAAAACATCCATGTCCGACTCAGTTGGGAAAGAGGTGCTACCTAAAAAAATTGTATGTAAAATGCACAGTTTTTGCAAAAATTCTAGTTTTCCGGGATTTTTTTCCCATTGGAAATGAATGGGGAGATTTTCAAAGGTTTGTATTAATTACATTTCTCAACCGATTCGGACCGTGCCCAAGACAAAATGTTCAAATTGTTGGGTAATTGATTGCTTTGCAGCCGCTTGGTTCTACGCCATACGGTGAGGGCGTTTTCTTTGAAGATTCGTCCCAGGTGTCTTCCCAGAGAAGTCTTGCCTTTGATAAGTGTGTGCGTGGGTATGGACTGTAGTTGAGGGTGCATACAGCAGAGAGCAGCACTGCTTGTTTAGAACCAAAGTGTAAGTGAAGAAGAGTAAATACAGGAAGTGTTTACAAGGTTTCCACACAGACTTTGAATTAATCACACCACTGTAGCATTAGCATAGCAGCAATTTTTTCTGTATTCATTGGAATACACAATTATACAGTTATGATAGGTGACAACTAAGTGATAAAAAAGGCCAGCATGCTAATATTAGCATAATAGCATTTATAGTCGTTTTTACAGAAAAAAAACATTTATAGTGTGGACTGCAATTAAGAGTGCATGCAGCAGAGGGCAGCACCGTTTGTTTAGAACCAATGTGTGAGTGAAGAAAAGTTAATTCAGGAAGTGTTTCCAAGGTTTCCACACCGACTTTGAATTATTCACACCACTATAGCATTTGCATAGTACCATTTTTTAGCTCTTTTCATTGGAAGACGCATTTCTACTATTATGCAAGGTGATAGCTTAATGACAAAAGATGCCAACATGTTAATATTGATGTAGGAGCATTTTTTCATAGACAAAAACATATATAAACGGTCTGCAGCAGATGTGTGTGTGTGTGTGTAGTGATGAGGTGATAGTGAACGTCAAGAGTATCTTGGCCACACAAAGTGCTCATGTTTTAGCCAATTTGCTAATATTAGCATAGCAGCATTTTTAGCTCTATTCATTGGAATACACAATTATACAGTTATGATAGGTGACAGCTAAGTATTAAAAGATGCCAGCATGCTAATATTAGCTTAGTAGCATGTTTAGCTGTTTTGATAAATAACAAGTTAGCCGTCAAAAGAGGGTGCAACAACACGCTATGAAAAAGAGGACAAACAAATCGGCTCTCTGCAACAAGACTGTTCATTTGAAAGAGTCAATTCGTTCCAAAGAGTCGATTTGATTCCAAAATGTCAAACTCTTCATCTCACTAGAGCATTGCAAGCATTAAATAGTTTATTATTTTTCAACCGATTTCATGCAAACATCCATCAAAATGTCCAGCTCACCTGGGAAAGAGGTTCTACCTAAAAAATATTTCTGTAAAATGCACAGTTTCTGCAAAGTTCATCGTTTTCCGTGAACTTTTCCCCATTGGAAATGAATAGGGAAATTTTCAAAGGCCCATATTTTTTGCATTTCTCAACCGATTCGGACCGTGCCCAAGACAAAATGCTCAAAACGTTGGGAAATGTATTGCTTTGCAGCATCTTAGTTCTACGCCATACGGTGAGGGAGTTTTCTTTGAAGATCCATCCAAAGTCTTTCCCAGAAAAGTCTTGCCATTGAGAAAGTGTGTGCGTGGGTGTGGACTGTGATTGAGTGTGCATGCAGCAGAGGGCAGCACTATTTGCTTAGATTCAACATTCGAGTGAAGAAGAATAAATACAGGAAGTGTTTCTAAAGTTTCCACACAGACTTTGAATTGATCACACCTCACTAACATTAGCATAGTAGCATTTTCAGCTGTTTTCATTGGAAGACACATTTCTACTAGTATGCTAGGTGATAGCTAAATGACAAAAGATGCCAGCATGCTAATATTAGCGCCGTAACATTTTTTTATAGACAAAACCATATGGAAACGCTCTGCAGCAGATGTGTGTGTATTGATAAATCGATCGCGAACGTCAAGAGTATCATGGCCAAGACAAGGTGCTCAAATTGTTGGCCAATTTGCTAATATTAGCATAGTAGCATTTTTAGCTGTATTCACTGGAATACGTATTATACAGTTATAATATTTGACAGCTAAGTATTAAAAGATGCCAGCATGCTAATAGTAGCTTAGTAGCATGTTTAGCTGTTTGGATAGATAAAAAGTGAGCCGTCAAAAAAATTGTGCAACAACACACAATTACAAAAAAAAAAGAAAAAAAAAAAGAGGACAAACAAATCGGGTCTCTAAGACAAGAGCCAGCGCTTTTTTTTTTTTTCCCAAAAGAGTCGATTTGTACCAAAGAGTTGATTCGATTCCAAAATGTCAAAATCTCCAGCTCATTAGAGCATTGCCAGCATTGAATAGTTTAGTAACATTTTTCAACAGATTTCATGCAAACAAGCATCAAAATGTCCAGCTCAGCTGGAAAAGAGGTGCTCCCTAAACTAAAATCTTTAACATGCAGTTTTTGCAAAATTTCTCCTTTTCCGAGATTATCTTCTCATTGCAAATGAAAGGCGAGATTTTCAAAAGTCCATCTTTTTTACACTTCTCAACCGATTTCGACCGTGCCCAAGACAAAATGCTCTAATTGTTGGGAAATTGATTGCTTTGCAGCTGTTGTGGTCTGCTCCGCACCGCGAGGGCGTTTTCTTTGAAGGTACCTGCACGCGCTTCTACCAGAGATGTCTGTCTTTGAAGAGAATGTGTGTGCGTGTTTGTGGACTGTAGTTGCGGGTGCATGCAGCAGAGGGAAGCTGCATTTAAGTTATTATGCTGGGTGTTAGCATGCAACGGCATTGCAGTTCAGCCCCAGCGTTGCCAGCATCCACACGCAATTGCCCTCGAAATTGCACAGGTCTAGTTAAATAATAAAGACACATATATTTGACCTAAAAGTAAATATGGTTCCATTCCATTTGGTTTAGAGAGGACTGTACATTGAGCAAAAACATCCACATAGTGCAATAAAATGGCGAGTAATAGATAACAAGTCACTAACGCTACTTACGATTACGGACTACAGACGACAAAACCAGCCTGGAGACCCACATGTTGGCCAATATCGGTAGATAATCTGCCGTTAAGCGTCCTTCCTTGTTGTCCGACGCTTTTTAAATGTCCGGTGTAAACCACAACATTGAATCTTGTTCCGGAGTGTGCACAGGCTTGTAGTCTACCGCCCTCTAACGGTAGGGCGTGTCCTTGTTCAGACAGCACTTGGAACCAACATAGTTCATTGATTTAAATTTTTGCAGTTTTTATATTGCACATGCTAGTTAAAAAGATAAGAAAGCCCAGTTTCGATTGCCACTGTATATATATTCCTTATTGGTAATATAGTCATTGACTTGGTAATAAAATTAGATGGTATTATAATAGATCAAGTGACAGAAAATAAATTTTTAGGTGTAACTATTAATTGAAAACTAAGTTGGAAAGGACACATAAGACACATACAAAACAAAATTTCTAAAAGTGTGTCAATCATCAATAAAACTAAATATTTCCTAGAATATAATCCACTGTATTTGTTGTACTGCTTATGAATTTTGCCATACTTGACTTACTGTATAGAAGTTTGGGGGAATAATTACAAAAGTTCACTAAAAAACATCTTTGTACTCCAAAAGCGTGCAGTAAAAATTATACACAGGGGTGGTTTTTGTCATCATACCAATATTTTATTTTTGCAGTTTTTTCATTTGGTTGATTTTTATACTGCACAGCTTTTATATAAAGCCAATAAACATATCCTTCCTACTAACATTCAAAAGTTTTTTACACAGAGAGAACAGGGTTATAAACTGAGGGGATGTGGTAACTTTAAAATCCAAGCAGTGAGAACCACCAGGAAAAGTTTGTGTGTGTCGGTATGTGGCGTTAAACTTTGAAAAAGATTGGGGTTACAGCTCAATTAATGTCCAAACATTCATCTATTTAAATCAAAATACAAATAAATGCTTCTGTCTCAGTACAAGAATGAGGAAAGAAGTACTTGGAACGTTACCTTGTGTTTTGGGTACTATTAGATATTATTACATTAGAAGGGTCATTACTCATAGCTATGTAAGGCCAAGATAACAGGGTGTTTATTAATCTCCTTTAAGTATGTACTAACTCTATGATTATTTAACATCGGCATGAAAATTCACACAATTATGTAATATGGTCCTTGCATCACAGTGCATTATATTAGGAATAGAATAGGAATATCATACCTCATGTCACACATGTATAGTACATATATTGCTTATATATGATTTTTTATGATATTATCACTATTATATTCATACATAACAATCTAAATCCCGATTTCAGGTTTATAGACTAAATTGATCTTAAACAGAGGGTAAAGGTGATGATGGCAGTAATTTATTACATGAAAGATATACATATTGTCATTACTATGTTGTCTTTTCTGGATTTTTTCTCATACAATAAACTCAACAGATTAGGGCAGACAAGTGGAGGTTCTTTTGCAGGAGATTTTCCACCTTCTTGCAGCAGACCACCAAAATCTTGTCTCTTTTAATGCACAGGATAGGACACTCACAGAGCAAAATTCATCAGAGTAGGGCAGACAACTGGAGGCTCGGCTACAGGAGATCATCCACTTTCTTGCAGCAGACCTCCAAAATCTTGTCTCTTTTAATGCACAGTATAGGACACTTGGCCAGGAGTGTTGGTGTTGCTGGAACACAGTCCCTCTCTGGTAACAGTTCCACAAAGTCCATGGCTTCTATTCATGCGGGACACATGCTATCCAAACTAATTATTATTACCATCAACACTGATTACTATTATATATTTTAATGAAATATATCTTGTATGCAAAAAAATTGTATGTTTGTGTGTGTATATATATGTACGCATGGGTATGTGTATATATACTGTATATTTACTGTATAGTAAACCCAGGAATGACCTTTAATACATGTTATGTTGATATGTGATGATGGTATAATAATGTGTAATGTCAGAAGCTGTACAAGGTACACTGAAAAAAAAATCATTTATTTACTTAATTTAATGTGTACATCGGTCCCACATGATAAGAATGTGAATGACTGACAACATTTCATCCTTCTAATCAATTAATTATTACTTGTCAAACCAAAATATTTCAATTATGTTTTAAGTATTTTAAAAAATGAAGTTGACTTAACACCAATTAATTGAGCAATATGAAAGTGATTTTATCATGTTCAGGTTACCCGTTTTTCCAATGCAATTTAACTTGATTTGTTAATGCTAACATAAATTAAATTTATTGTTACTTGAAAGCAATTTTATGTCCTTACAACCCAAGTTAGTTCTCCAAATTTAACTTGATTTGTTAAAGCCAAATGCATTGTAGACAAGTGTGTGCGCAAATACAAAAATCAAAACTGATTGCATTAACAAAATCGACTGTATTGATCCTTTAAACATTGCAGATCAACCTGAACTACAGGGAGTCAAAGCAGTTGCAATACACTAACTTCAGTATAAAACCACAAGTTTCAAAAGACAAATAATGAAAATACAAATTATTTTCAGAGTAAATTCACTACAAAATTAAAAGTAAATTCTGCATGAAATGCAATGGACTCATGTTACATACTGTATAATCTAACATCTGCAGTCTTTTCAGAGTACCAGTAGAAGCACATACAAGTTTAACTCAAAGCATATTTTCACAATTTAAACCTATCACAGTACATTCCAAAACATGTCAACTGTTAGCACAACACAAGTGCATCCTCAAGAACAAATAGAGAGACTGCTGGAAGTCTGCAGGAGACTTCATAATCCAAATGAGTCTCCCTTGACATTTGACTGCGTTTATAATGAATTTTGTTGAACCACATTTCGATGCTAGACCTTACCCGAAAAGCGACGGGTGGGGTGGGTTAGGGTGGGGTTATATAAAAAAGGGTGCAGAAGAACCTCACAGACATATTTCAGCCATATTATAAACAACCATGATAATCACAATTGCAGCAACAACCAGGACAGTCACAGAGCAAATGAGCAAATGAGCAAAAATACAGGAAAAGAAAGAAAGAAAAGAAAACATAAAATAAATTATATATATACACATACACACACACACATATATATATATATATACACACACATACACTCACATATACTGTATACATACACATATATACATCCATACATATACGTACACGCATACATACACATACTGTCCACATACACATATCCATGCAGTACACACATACATACACACACATACAGTGTGCATATATATGTATACACATATATACATACATACCGCCACTCGGCAGTCGAGCAAGGGCCACAGGGGGCCACGGACCCAAACCGCCTTAACACCCGCCGGCGGCCGGCCAGCTACGGGCAAGCAGGGGTCTGCCCCCGTGCCCAGAAGCCGGGGCCGGGACCCACCAAAGCAGGGGCCACATTCAACACCCCAGGAGCCCCAGGCCGCCCCCGACACAGCTACCGCGGGCCATCGCTTACCCCGACGCCAGAGGCAAGCGCCCGTAGAGGGCCCATGGGTTTGCCCCCCCCCCAAAAGAACCCCGTTCAGTGCTCTCACACCCCAGCCCCCGTACCCACACCAAACCCTGTATGCACCTGGATGTGCCACCCCCCCAATGCAGCGAGCAGCACCACCGCAATGTGGGATTTCTTTTCACCCATTTCCTTGTCATGCGATCCATTATTAGATCCGCATGCAAGGTTAGCTGGTTCCTTTGGCCGTGCACGGACTCCCCTGCTGGCTGGGGTGGCAGTGCTGGCGGACTCGTGCCAGTCGCTGCACCCTCTTCCTGGGCTCAACGAAAAGAAAACTGCAATATTATAAATCCCCACTGGTAATAAACAAGAAAGAAAGACTGAATCAAGAAAATTATTTTATACATATAATAAAATACTGATAACAGTATCATAGAATATGATCATACAACATATCATAGCAAACCATGACATGCACAGCAGTGGCAGTTGTTGGTTATTGAAGGGAGGGAAGCTCTTTTTTCCCAGCCTTCATCATAAATGTGTTTATTTACTTATTGGTAAATTCTGCCTCCATTTCTAGTCGTTTTTAACAAAGACAAAGTCGCTGGGGATTAGTAAAATATCCGGATCAGTCCAAAACAACGAAAAGAAAAACTTGATTGAAAAAATGATTGGGTGGATGTTTATGCTTTAAGATTGCTGATTCGCTAATTTTACTGTCAATCAAAAAGGGATTCAGCCTCAGACAGATTATCCAACCATCATGTAGAAGATGAACGTCTGAGCCAGCTCACTACCCCATAGACCCCCAGAGGCGCTTACAATTACAAAGCCCAGCATTTATACAATGACCGTCCAGTTTTGTGCAGTGGAACAACCCACTCTACACTTCCCTGTTGAAGTCAATAGAGTCTCATTGACTTCGGCTGTGTAAGGCTTTATTAAAACGCTGTGACTCAGCGGGGAAGAATGATAAGGAAGTCGTGTCAGTTACCTGTGATAAGTAGTTCATTCTGAACAAAAGATGAAGGCACAGATTTACTCAATGAAATGTACACACAACACTACATATTTCCCCACTTTTTTCTAGTTCCACTATTTTTTATATTTCTTTATATTCTAGGGGAAGCTGAGCTTCCCTTGCAGTCTTAGAGCACTCACCACTGATGCAGTATAATGCAGCTGAGTAGATCACTGCATTTCATTGCCCTCCCTTGATACCATGCAAATGGGATGTTGCATAAAACACAGCGTATCATAGGCCTTGGAAGTACAATGCTGCTGGAAAAATAATGAATTCCAGATTTCAAGCTTAATACATCACAGCATATCGTAGACATCCCCACATACTCTGCAAATAATTGCATTGTAGATTCCCGTTATGTACAGGAGTTGCACTCTCAGAACAACCGGTAACCCAAACCAAGCTAAAACTGAACCCCCGATGCCACTTCCGGCCCGCCAACCTCAGCACCAAAACACATTTACAGCAACACAGAAGTCTTATTTATGTCTTAAATAGCAAATTTTATGTGTACTATATTGGGTAATTCGGATGTGAAGTTATATATACACTTCTTCTTCTTTTCCTTTCGGCTTATCCCGTTAGGGGTCGCCACAGCGAATCAATTGCCTCCATCTAACTCTGTCTTCTGTATCCTCTTCTCTTGCGCCAACTACCTTCATGTCCTCTTTCACTACATCCATAAACCTCCTCTTTGGTCTTCCTCTAGGCCTCCTGCCTGGCAATTCAAAACTCAGCATCCTTCTACCAATATATTCACTATCTCTCCTCTGGACATGTCCGAACCATCTCAGTCTGGCCTCTCTGACTTTATCTCCAAAACCTCTAACATGTGCTGTCCCTCTGATGTGCTCATTCCTGATCCTGTCCATCCTGGTCACACCCAAAGAGAACCTCAGCATCTTCATCTCTGCTACCTCCAGCTCTGCCTCCTGTCTTTTCCTCAGCGGCACTGTCTCTAAACCAAACAACATCGCTGGTCTCACCACAGTTTTGTACACCTTTCCTTTCATTTTAGCTGAAACTCTTCTATCACACATCACACCCGACACTTTTCTCCACCCATTCCAGCCTGCCTGCACACACTTCTTCACCTCTTTTCCACACTCTCCATTGCTCTGGACTGTTGACCCTAAGTACTTAAAATCCTCCACTTTCTTTATCTCTTCTCCCTGTAACCTCACTCTTCCACTTGGGTCCCTCTCATTTACACACATGTACTCCGTCTTGCTGCGGCTGACCTTCATTCCTCTCCTTTCCAGGGCAAACCTCCACCCCTCAAGCTTCTCCTCCACCTGTTCCCTGCTCTCACTACATATCACAATGTCATCTACAAACAAGTTATATATACACTATATATACATATATAGGGCTGATAGTTTGTCTCTAGAGGGCTGTAATAAAAAACATATCCGAAAGGTTGTCAGAAGGAATCCTACTTTGTGGAAATTCACTTATTATAGTCGGGCACTGATTCAGCGTGTAAGAGTCTATTTCATAATTCATGTGGGACAGTTACATTATGTGTTACTTTTTTGCTCTTTTTGTTTGAATAAGGTAGACATCTGGGTCGATATCGTCCTGTTGCAACATGGTCTTAATTGAACAATGAACGATAATGATTCAAGGGCAGCTAATGACCCCGATGACTGACTGATTACCTGAATATTTGACCCTGAGCATAGGACAACAAATTAGTAAATGTTAAAATCATGTTTTCAGTACTGGCTAAATAAAAACCGGTACATTACAAGCAACCTTTAAGACATTTTTTACAGGTCACTGGTTTGTGTGAGTGGAAGAAAAAAAGACTGGCTTGGGGAAAGTCTTCGGTGCAACCTGTCGGTTTGCATGTATAAATCTCAAGATTCTTTTTTTCTTGAGAAAAATTGTATTTTGGGTCGGTTTTATCAATAACGTATATAATATTGAATTACAGTATATTGATTGGCGATACATAGCTAAAATTTTAGTTTGTAGAAGCTTATAACAAAAAATAGTATTACCTGCACATGAAATTTGATGTTAGTGAACTGTTTTGTTTTTCCTATGGCAGAATTTAAAAAATGTAACAAGTAGCAAAAGCTGTCAAATAAATGTAGCATAGCAGCGAGTACAATATGTACCACAGTGTAGTCCAAGTTGCAGAAGAATGTGTACTTCCCTTTCCATACTTTTCCCACCAAGGGCTGCTTAAGGAAAAACTGAAGGATGTGGGGTGGGCACTTAGATTCATTTTGTGCATTAAAAATACTAAACGCAATCCAATGTACAGCAAAATATGCTAAACTAGCGCAACAGAAAACCATCATACTATCTTTGTGTTTTATCAGAAAGAGAATGGCTTTTAATTAGTGTATTTCAATAATTTATTACATTTATAATGTCCACTCCAGTAAAAAATGAGCAAAACTGGCCCCTTGGCTGCATTTTTAACACCCCTCCTGTAAATTTTGAGTAGTATTTTAGTAGTAGTTATGACAGCATCTAAATTGAAAAAAATAAGTTGACTCTAAAACTACATCAACTTCTATTTTTCTTTTTCCGCAATAAAGTGGCTGCTCACGCACACAAACAACGGCGAAGTTGTGCTCGTCTGTCTGTAATAGACGATCTTTTGCTCACTTCTCTTGGTCAGCTGATTTTAAGGGGCGTGGCCAAAAGGCTAGCTGACGCCTTCTTCTGTCAAGAGTATATTAGCAAGATAAGCGCACGCACATAAGGCTTGCGTCTCAATGTCAGGCAGAAGGTAAAACGTGCTAATGTTAATTATATTAGTAGCTTTTAACTCATGTAGGTCGGCTGCTATGTGTCGGTGCTGTGGACATAACTCGTAGCCGCTAGCTAGCTTGTGAGCTTTCCGGGCCGGGTGTAGCTGGCTCTGTGAGCATCCTCCATGCACACATGAGTGGTGGTGTGGGTGATCCAGACTCCGGCGACAATGCGCAAGGACGTGAGGATCCTCCTCGTTGGGGAGCGTGAGTGGACCTTTTGATTCATTCTGCATGAACCGGTGTGGTTGGCGGGTCCATCTGCAGTGCCGTTACTGCTCACCACCACCGGCCGAAACGAGATGATCAACATTCGGATTATTACTTGATTTGTGTAATCTTGAGGGCATGAGCAGAATCCCGTTTTAAAACGTAACGTGAGCGCAAAGCTCATAGGTTTTGTCACGATCCTCACTTCATTAGACTCCATACTGCCAGTAAATGAAAATATGTTGTTACTATGCACGCTCTTCAAACAGTTGCCCCATTTAGGATGCAGTGATTGAAGTTTAGTTTGCATTTTTATTTGTCCAAATTTCCAAGTTAACTGGAATTTCCTGAACAAAAACGTATGTCGTGTTAAATTGAGCGTGCACTTGAACACAATAAATGCAAGGGTTTAAAACAACAACAAAAAACAAGTTCACAATATTTTTAAATGTACAGTGTGTTGTATGTATAATTCACTGCTAGGAAGACTGCTTATTGTTACTGTTTGATGAGCATGCATGGCTTTGTAATGGTAATGAGTTCATTTTATTTGATCATGCATGTAAATGACATTGGAATACATCACTTAATACAATCGACAGTTCCACATGTCCAAAAGGAGTAGGAAGAAGCAAAGCTTATTAAATCCTACCCCCGTAGGGTCTCCCCTATTTCAATACATTTGTACACTTCCTGCAGTTACTAAGTTTGAATGCATAAGTAGGGTCATTGTGACAGTGTGTTAGATAGTAGTCCTTGTCATGGTAAATAAATTATATTGCCGTCCTGATGAATGATATTCATAATAAATAATAATAATAGTGATAATAGTGATGAGTGGTGAATAACAATTGTAACAAAACATTGTTGTAGTACAGGCAATGTTCTCACTAGGATGAAAAGTTCCTGGTACAAGTATAAGGTGATAGTAAACGTAGCATTGACAGTCAACAGACAGAAAATGTACTCTCCAAGGAATGAAAAAATATGGCCTTGGATGTACACAATATTTCACGACTCTTCTTCCTTGTATTTTGTAAACATCAACTGATTGTAATGTTTCTTGAAGCCACTCATTGTAGATTATTGTTTTACTTCTTTACTTAATCCAATGATTTAATGATTTAATCTTAACCTCTAGGTCCCTTAAAACAGAATTAATAGTATTTATCAATTAAACATTATCTCCCTATTATGTAGACTGTAGGGATGTCCCAATCCACTTTTTATTTTTTTTTGGCTTCTGTTCCAATCCGGTACTGGCCCTTTGTTTTAATAATACATTTTTGTTACAAACATGAAGTTGTGGAAGTAAATATGGTTATTTAAATAGCTCTTCAAAACATTAAAAATAAGTCTTAATTTACTTTTTTATTACACAGCCTGACCAACAATATTGTTTGGCTTTTGCAACAAGATACAATTGGAAAAAATGGGTGTGCAAGATACTGTAGTGATGGGATTATTGTGTTGATCCAGGCTGCTGTTTAATGTGCGGGCTCTAAAGGGCAGTGGTGTTCAGCATGCTGGTCAGAGTAAGCATTTGAAGAGTGCCGTCAAATAAGAAAACTAGGAAGTGGACTCTGTGCGAGGACTGAGTGCTTAAAAAAAAGGAGTGAGTGCTCCTTTTGAGTGAGTGTTCACATGCAAATACAGTAAATGGCCAACTGAATTACAGCCATTCTGACATCAAATTATTTACCCATCATTACAATACTTTTAGGGTAGGACTAATCATTTGACATGGATATAGATCAATTTGTGGTGTGATTTAGAATATTTTATTTTTTTGACAAACACTCTTCAAAGCAGTAGTAATTTATTGATGGTCCTTAGTAACAACTCGTGGTTGGAGCGGCACTTCCTGTGCAAGCTCCTGGCAACATGACACAGCAGTCCGGGCACAGTGAGAGGAATCAACCGTGTATCTATGGAGCCGAATAGCCAGCATCCAACGTGAAACCAACCAACTAACTAACGTGCCCCCACGGTGGTGGTGCGGTTAATGGTGAAATGATTGGTGTAAGAATCATGCCTTGTGTCTCGATTTATAGCCAAAGTGGGAAAGACGTCTCTGATCATGTCTCTGGTCAGCGAGGAGTTTCCAACTGTGGTAAGGATGAATATTTTTGTCATCAATAATATTATATGCGTCATTAAGCCAGATATCAATATGTTCTATCAGGTTCCCTACCGAGCTGAGGAGATTACCATACCTGCGGATGTCACTCCAGAGAGAGTCCCCACACACATTGTGGACTATTCAGGTCATTGAAAGCATTGTGTTGGCTTTTGAATAACCTTCCATTTTTCAGCATGAGACTTATTCCTACTGGTGTGCATTTTTATTGTCCTTATGCAGAAGTGGAGCAGACAGACGAGCAGTTGTTTCAGGAGATCTCTAAGGTCAGTATGTGCAGCAAGGTGGTGAGGTCAGTATAAGACACTTAATGGCCTGTGTCCCTTCATAGGCAAATGTAATATGCATTGTGTACTCCGTCAACAACAAGACATCCATAGAGAAGGTAACTTCTGACTAATATTGACATTAATATTTAAGCAAGTCACCGTGACACATCTTTCACTTCTTTTATGTCAAAAGGTGACCAGCTACTGGATCCCCCTTATTACTGACAACACTGACAAGGACAGCAGGTGTGTATTTGAAATATTCATTTAACATAAATTTTCACAGGTCTTACAAACACGGGGACTAATGTACACTCACCACAGGTACGTTACAGAACATGAATCCAGAACATTGCAAAACTGTTATTCTTAAAGTTGCTGAGAGAACCGAGAGTCTAAAATGGCGAAACTAGTATTACTACTACTACGATCTGACACAAACCTGAATTAAATTTGATGCCTGTTTTAGACTAATAAAAATACATTGGAACACATTCTTTAATAATATATTTTTATTTCAAAATAACACAATTAGCAAAATAACAATTTCAATATTTTTGTTATATAAATCTGTCATGTATAAATCAGGGGTGTCCAAAGTGTGGCACGGGGGCCATTTGTGGCCCGCGGATGTGTTTTTTTTTTTACCCACAGCACTTTAAAAAAATAAAATTTATCAAGAAAACTAAAAACAGTAAAAAATGAAATATCATCAGGGAGTTTACAAGAGTAAGGTCATTAGGAGAAAAAAGCTGTAAGCTAACAATATAATTTTAGTAGCATTGCAATATTAAGAAAGAAATACATTATTTGTTATGCCAGAATATAATGAGAAACAAAACAGCAGTTGCAGAAAAAGTGAGAATGTTACCAGAATAAGGTCAAACATTATGGGAGTAAAGTAATAATTCAAGTGGTTAAAATTATAATTTAATTATGTAGGGAAAAAATTACTAGAACAAAGTAAAAAAAACAGCCAACAAACAAAAATCATTAGAAAAAAGAACTGCTCTAATTTTGCAAGAATAAGGTCAAAATATTAAGAGAAAAAGTCAAAAAACTTTTTACGAGACTAAACTTCTGATATTAGGAGCAAAAATAATGTCATTTTAGTAGCGCAGGGTTGAAATATTAAAGAAAAAAGTTATAGTAATATTATGGGATACAGACAAAACATAGTTGTACATAGTTGTAATTTCTGGAAATTAGGTTGGGGAATGAAGTTAGAAAATTATGGGAATAAAGTCATAATATTTCAAATATTTCAAAAAGCACATTTACAAAGATAATTTAAGAAGATTGTTTAATATTTGGGAAAGTCCACCCAAAAAAATACCAAAGTTTATACCATTGGTGGTAGTGTTTTTATTTGACTGCCAATATTTAAATTGCACATCTCTAGACAGTATGCTCATTTGTCAGTAAATACAGGCGTGATGTTTAAATACTTTCAAAAATACTAAGAGGTTCAGCAAATATTGTTTGGTGAACTACTCAATATCAGCTGGTGAGCTACTGCTAGTTTACAATATACATGCTACTGCTGTGGTCAATAACTGTTTAAATAATAAGCTATACATGTATCTATATTGCTTATATATCCAATATATTACTTGTTTTCAAATTGTTTTTAACATTAAAAAAAAAAGGTTTTAAGGTGTGGCGATTTTGATTTTTTTGTCAATCAATTACATGTAGAGGAAACCCCTGTATTCTCATCGATGTGTATTATCTATGATGTGTGTGTATGAGCAATTGTGCCAACCTTTTCCAAATCCATTCTTGCTGTTGAGGTAAAACAGCTGCACAGTGGCATAGTCAGGACATCTGGAAAATTTGTGTTCGGATCTCCGTTGAGCATATGTTACATTGTTTGAATTTCTGTTCGTCTATACAGTGTGTGCTTTGTGATTGGCTGGCGACCAGTCCAGGGTAACGACTGGGCCACACTGCAAAAAAAAAAAAAAAATCACAATAAAGTAAAAACCATAAGAATAACCTTTTAATATTCCTATGATAAAGTTGTATGAGCCGCACGGTGGTCGAGTGGATAGCACATTGGCCTCACAGTGAGGCGGTTCAGGGTTCGAATCTCCGTTGGGCATTTCTGTGTGGAGTTTGCATGTTCTCCCCGTGCGTGCGTGGGTTTTCTTCGGGTACTCCGGTTTCTTCCCACATTCCAAAATCATGCTTGTTAGGTTAATTGGCGACTCTAAATTGTCCATCGGGATGAACGTGAGTGTGAATGTTTGTTTGTCTGTATGTGCCCAGCGATTGACTGGCGACTAGTCCAGGGTGTACCCCGCCTCTCGCCCAAAGTCAGCTGGGATAGGCTCCAGCATCCCCGTGACCCTAATGAGGATAAGCGGCATAAAAAATGAATAAAGTTGTATGTCTTTAAGGATAAAAAAAATTGTAAAAGTACTAGAATAAAGTTTCAATGTTTGTGTATATGTGCCCTGCGATTGGCTGGTTACCAGGGTCTACCCCGTCTCTCGCCTAAAGTCACCTGGGATAGGCTCCTGCATACCCCTACAATCCTAGCGAGGATAAGCGGCGTAAAAGATGAATGGATGGAGTTTGCTCAAACAATCATTTTGTACCTGTTTCTGTATTTGAACATTGTTGTCCTGTGTGTTGGTATGTTCAGGGTTCCTCTCATCTTGGTGGGAAACAAATCCGACTTAGTGGAGCACAGCAGCATGGAGACCATCCTGCCCATTATGAACCAGTACAGCGAGATTGAGACCTGTGTCGAGGTGAGAAATGGCAGCAGAAGTAGACAAACACATTTTTAAATATAATCATGATAAATATTTGAATTATGGTTGCATTTGAATTTGAATTTATACATTTGTTTTATTTTTATTTATGTTTTTCTTTTGCATAGGGGTTTTCAAAGTAAGGTCGCCTCTGTACCTTGAGAAAAATAAAGAAAAGCAATTTTTTCAAACCTGCTGAGGTAGCTTTAGTTCAGCGGTCACTAAAGCAGGGGATTTGATTGATAAGCTCCTTCCCTCAAATTGAAGGAGGTGTTGCTCATTACAATAACCTGCTGTAGTGACTGGCTGGAAAGAAAACCTGCACGTTCTCTGCCCTCCATGGCGAGACGAGTTTGAGACCCCTGCTTTAATCAACGTGAGTTGATTTGCAAGTGTGAAAAGAGCAAAGACCGTTTACCATGATCTGAAAACTCCACACATTATGCTCCAGGAAATTCTTTTTTTCCGGAAGTATGTGAGGCCACAACCATATTGTATTTTCTGAAGGGAGGCTGATTTTACCACACTTTTAAATCCACTGATTTAGCATCAAAGAGACCTTCAGTTTACTTCAGTGCCTTTCTTTGTCCCCACAATTTATCACCTCACACCTGTCAATTATATGTTGTTCACATTTGGTAGCAATTGGAGCAAATCTTTATGACAAAGATGTTCAAACTTTTTCCTCTGTGGGCTGGATAGTGAAAAATTAAAATATGGCTGTCATCCATTCCATTCTTCCGCTTATCCTGGTCTGGGTTGTGGGGGCAGCAGGCTCGATATGGAAGTGCAGACTTCCCGGTCTTTGGCCACCTGTTCCAGTTTTACTGGGAGGACCCCATTGCGTTCCTAGGCCAGTTGTGAGAAATAATCTCTCCAGATTGTTGTGGGTCCGCCCCGGGGCCTTCTCCTGGCTGTTCATGCTCGGAACACCGCACCAGGGAGGCGTCTGGGAGGCATCCGGGCTAGATGCCAGAGCCATCTCAACTGGCTCCTCTCGATGTGAAGGAGCAGCGGCTATACTCTGAGTTTAGTTTCCAAAGTGGGTACAGAAATTGTGATACGGGGTACGTGAATAAAACTAAAAAACTTTTGTGGCTAAAACAATTACGAGTGCGCCTAAATGCCTCACGTTGCGAGGAGAAACATAAGCAGAAAGTAGACAGAGCTTGAAATTTGTTATTGCTGTGTGCATCATATGAACAAATACATAGGATTAACGATTATTTTGTGCATTAAGAGTGTTTAATCTTGAAGATTTCATTTTTATTAGTGTCCTTGCTATTGACTGGCGACCAGTCCAGGGTGTACCCCGCCTCTCGCCCGAAGTCAGCTGGGATAGGCTTCAGCATACCCGCGACCCTAATGAGGATAAGCCGTATATAAAATGAATGAATGAATGACCTGCAGACACTGCACGGCAAGACTGCACTTTCAACCCGGAGGGTGCAATACACCCTTTTCCGACTGAGAACCATGGCCTCATATTGGGAGGTGCTGAGTCTCATCCCAGAAGCTTCACACTCAGCTGCAAACCACTCCAGTAAACGCTGAAGGTCACAGCCTGATGGGGCCATCGTAACATTGTCAACATGGGCGTTGAAGTCTCCCAGTAGTACTACGAAGTCACCAGCAGCAGCCATCTGATAGACTCCAAGAAGTCTGGGTACTGTGAGCTGCTGTTTGGCAGGTAAGCACTAACAATAGTCCCCAACTGTTTCCCCAACCCAAAGGTTTTGGGAATTTACCCTCAAATTTACCGGGGATGACTTCAACACCAAGGCGCCAAGCCAGGGGGCTATCAATCAGCCCACACCAGTTCGCCGCCTCTCCCCTGCAGCAACTCCTGAGTAGAACAAGGTCCAGCCACTCTCGAGGAATTTGGTCCCAGAACTCAAACTGTCGCTCAAGATGAGTCCAATTTTATTTAGTTGGAATGTCACAACCTCTCCCACAAGCTTTGGTTCCTTCCACACCAGAGAAGTAACACTCCATGTCCCAAGAACCACATTTGGCCGTTGAAATATTTTGAAAATGACATAATTTATTGTTTTTTTTTTAACATTGATAATTGTCACAAGTGTTAAAAAGGAGTTAGTCGCTATCATACCTGTCAATCCTCCCTTTTTTCTGGGAGACTCCCATATTTATATGGGGCCTTATTTTCCCATATTTTCAAATGCAAATGTTGACAGGGACGGGTACTATTAATAATAAAATTATTTTATTCTGTGTTCAACAGCATATAAATATCACTTAAAGCTAAGATAAAGGTCTTTCTTTTTCGTTCTTAGTTGTTTTTGCTTTTTACTCTCACTGCAGCCGTGATGGTGAGGACTTACAGGCTGTGTTTTTGCAGACGGGATAATCAGACCAGGCATGGTGCTTAGACGGATCCTCTGGTTTTAATACCCTGTCTGGCCTAACCTGGCACATGGACACTCTCTCACACACGCACGCACGCACGCACACACACACACACACACTCACATACACACTATTAAACTGTTTGCACTGCGTCGTTATTCTGTATTTACAGTATCTACATGTGAAGTAGAGCCCAAGTGCATGTTTCACTAAAGAGATGAGACAGAAATAAACAGTGTACTGTACTTTCAAGCCATTGTTCCTATACTGTATTATGTACCGTACACAAGATAAGTAATTTTTCTATTTGTGTTCTCAGTGCTCAGCAAAGAATCTGAAGAACATCTCAGAGCTGTTTTACTATGCTCAAAAGGCGGTTCTCCACCCCACAGGTCCCCTTTACTGTCCAGAGAAAAAAGATGTAAGCTTAATCTAAAAATACAGTGGAACCCGTTTTTGTTGGTCCCGCTTATTGTTGACAACCCCACCCTATCAACATCGTTTTTTTCTTGATTGTACTGATGAGTACCAGCTTGCAACGGGGACATACATGGTCGTTTGTCAGCAGCTAGTCCAAGGGTCATCGACTTAAACAGGTTCCACTGTGCCTCGTTATCCCATTGAGATGCTTTGTAATTGTTTCCAATGCTACAGTAACTCATGTGAGTGTTTGTATCTCAGATGAAGCCACTTTGTGTAAAAGCGCTGACTCGAATCTTCAGGGTGTCTGATTTGGACAATGACGGGATTCTTAATGATAACGAGCTCAACTTCTTCCAGGTAAATCCCAGAGGTATTCTTATACTATGGGTATTCCAGTAAGATAATACTGACAATAACCAAATTTTGTTCCCACGTAGAGAACATGCTTCAACATGCCACTGGAGCCGCAAGCGTTGGAGGATGTAAAAAATGTTGTGAGGAAGAATATGACTGATGGTGTATGTCACAACGGGCTCACTCTAAAAGGTTGATCAACTGCACACACAAAGACTGTAGACAGTAACTGCCACCTACAAAACATCCATGTTTCATAGCAAAGTATGCAAATTGGTTGATTATGTCAGCCTCCCAGCACCAGCTTTACACACCGCGATTTGCAGATTGCAGTCCTTAAACTGTGACTCTTTTTATTTGACTTCCCTCTACAGGCTTCCTGTTCCTTCACACCCTGTTCATCCAGCGAGGTCGCCACGAAACCACGTGGACGGTGCTGAGGAGGTTCGGCTACGACGACGACCTGGAGCTCAATCAAGATTTCCTCTTCCCTCTGTATGTCTCAGTCATGTTGAAATTATGGTTGTGGTGGGTGGTGGTGGGGCGCATTGGGGCCTAAGATCTGGTAGTATTTGGGCCACATAAAAAAAAAAAAATAGGTAGAGATAACGTTGTATGCTTTCAAGAAGAAAAATGCAGGGGGGAAAAAGCATTTTTTAGCAAAAAGTTTATATTCTGTGAAAATAAGACTATTTTATAGATATGACAAGATTAAATCGGGGGTGTCCAAAGACCGGCTCGTGACTTCTTTTAATTTTTTAATTGGCTCGCTGCAATGCATGGCTCTAGTACAGTATTTTTTTGTACAATGGACTTATGCTGGTGGGAAGACAGCCTGTTTATCTGTGTTTGTGATTTGGGACTTGAAAATTTGAAATCCAAGCTCTTGGTATGTGTTAGACATTAATTTGCACATTATTACCACCCTGCTGCAGTCTTCCTTGCAATCCATTCGTTTCCCCAACTTTTATCTTTAAAACATTGTCCTGTTTTCACATCATATACTTGTTTTTATTACAGGCTGAGAATTCCTCCAGACTGCACCACAGAGCTCAACCACACTGCCTATCTCTTTCTCCAGAGTGTCTTTGACAAGCATGACAAGGTATAATCCTACACTTAACCTCTGCCCTGTCAGCAAAGCTGCTCAGTCTGCAGCACTGACCATAAAATAAATGCTCCCCTCACCGCCTGCAAGTCAGTGGTGCCCCCCTGCTGAGTCCTGACCTCACTTGTTGACAGGAGAATAAGTTGTAAGCTGTAAAGGGGAAAGTGTGATCATGTGACTTTGTGTATGTCAGGACCGGGACTGCGCCTTGTCACCAGAGGAGCTGAGCGACTTGTTTGACGTTTTTCCCTACATGCCCTGGGGTCCTGACGTCAACAACACGGTCTGCACGAGTGACCAGGGCTGGATCACGTACCAGGGATATCTCTCACAGTGGACGTGAGTGGCTGCATTTCTCTTACTTTACCTTACATAATTCAGTAATGATCATTAACAATTTAAAATTAAATATACAGTATTTGTTATGTGTTGAATAAAGATAGTGTCTATAAAATTATAAAAATAAAATTTTAAAATAATTAATAAATTTGTGTTTATCGACTTCCTAAGACATCATTTAAAAAAATAAATTGAACTTATTTTTATTTTATTTTATTTTAATTTATATTAGTTGTATTAATAGTAGTATTTTCTTGGTTAGTTATTTTTAAAGTGTCTTTTCTTCATTCTTCATTTTAAACACTTTGATTAAAGATTTTTTTAAAAAAAAGCATATTTATTAGCTTAGTTCAGTGTGTTTTTTGTTATTTTTTTCATGCTGAACTTTAATATTAGTCTTATTTGTTTTATTATTTTTTACACAGACTTTATGGATCCACAAGAGAAATTGCTTTTCTTTTAATTTATTTTTGAAATTTTGAATAAAATCTTACTTTTTGTGTAATTATTTTTGTGTTTAATAGAGGTAGTTATTGTTTATTTAATTTAAAGTTAAATATTTTTAAGAAAAACATATTTGTAATATACCTATAATATATATATCATTATTTATTTATTTATTGCACAGGTTAACAACTTACCTGGACGTCCAGCGTTGCCTGGAGTATTTGGCCTACCTTGGCTATTCAATCATTGCCGAACAAGAGTCCCAAGCAGCAGCCATTACAGGTAACTTTCACCTGCACGTCTTGACTGCAGGCGTGCACAGGGTCGATGTCAAACTAATCTTGGAAGGTGTGATCCTGGGGTGTTTGTCCCCGCAGTGACCAGAGATAAGAAGATTGACTTGCAGAAGAAGCAGACTCAACGTGGTGTCTTCCGATGCAACGTCTTTGGAGATGTTGGCAGCGGCAAGAGTGGCTTCCTGCAAGCCTTCCTGGGGAAAAACCTGATGGTAAACTGCAATCATAAAGAAGCCATTGTCCCCAAACTTGAATGATGACATCATATTCTCTTAATGCACGTTTTTATTGTTGTTTCAGCAACAACAAAAAATCAGAGAGGAACACAGATCTTACTACGCCATCAGCACAACTTATGTTTACGGTCAGGAGAAATACCTTTTAGTGAGTGTCTCTTTATTAAGATTCATGGACAACTTTGTGCTTGAAAATTGATATTTTAGTGCAATGTCATCTCTTAACATGTGACTTTACAAGCCTCTTATGCTGCTTTGAATAAGACACTTGTACCCGCTGGACAAAATTAGAAATACTTCTACTCCATATGACATGTGAGTCTAATGATCAATTGTGCTTCTGATCAGCTGCATGAAGTGTTCCCTGACTTTGACTACCTGTCTGACGGTGACCTGGCCTGCGATATTGTCTGCTTGGTGTATGATGTCAGCAACCCTTACTCCTTTGATTACTGCGTCAAAGTGTTCAAGGTAGAATTTCAGTGACAATCTCTCCTCTAATTATTTTCTGACTGAGCAGCATCGAACCCGAGCTATCATCCTTTCCACTTGTAGCAATACTTCATGGACTGCAAGATCCCGTGCATGATTATAGCGGCCAAGTCGGATCTACCCGAGACCAAACAGTTCTACGCTTGCAGTCCTTTGGAATTCTGTCGGAGGCACAAAATGCCGCCTCCGCAGTCGTTCACCTGTAACACTGCAGGAGTGCCCAGCAAAGACATTTACACCAAACTCACCACCATGGCTGTCTACCCGTAAGTACGCACACGCTACCTACACGTCTTGAATGCCAGCATAGTAATAATGTCACACAAGCTGCTGATTAAATAATGCAATGAGCGATGTAACATACCTTTCCACAAATAGTGGCCTACACTGTGATAGATACCATCCCTCAATAACTTGAATCAACGGCACACCTCAGATAGTCATATTTCTACAACTGTAGGGTAGGAGGCTAAAAAGAAACATACAGTAGTGTTCAAAATAACAGGAGTCCAATGTGACTAACCAGATTAATTGGGCAATTAGTTGAAAGGGGTGTTTTATAAAAAAAGAAAGGGGGAAAAAAAAAAAAGCAATGTCTGCCAGTGACTTTACAAACTCAAAACTATTAAAGATTTGGATATCCTGTGAATCACTAAACTAATATGTAGTTGTATGACCACAGTTTTTTAATAAACTGCGTCACATTTGTGTGGTATGGAATCAACCAACTTCTGGCACCTTTCAGCTGTTAAGCCATTCGAAGGTTCTTTAAAAAGACTCCACAATTCATTAACATTTATTGGTTTTGCTTTAGAAACAGCATTTCTGATGCCACCCCACAAGTTCTCGATTGGATTAAGATCCGGGAAATGGGGCTGGCCACTGCAACATTCATTTTGTTGGTTTGGAATAAAGATTTTACCCATTTACTAGAGTGTTTGGGGTCATTGTCTTGTTGAAACACCAATTTCAAGGGCATGTCCTCTTCAACCTAAGGTAACATGACCTCTTCAAGTATTATGATGCAAACTGATCCATGATCCGTGCTATGCAATAAATAGGCCCAACACCATAGGAGAAACATGCCCATATCATGATGCTTGCACCACCATGCTTTGCTGCCTTCACTGTGTACTGTGGCTTGAATTCAGTTTGGGGGTCATCTCACAAACTGTCTGCGGCCTTTGGACCCAAAAATAACAATTTTACTCTCATCAGTCCACAACAGTTTCCTCCATTTTTCTTTAGGCCAGTTGATTTCTTTGGTAAATTTTAACCTCTTCTGCATATGCCTTTTGTTTAACCGAGGGTCTTTGTGGGGGATTCTTGCAAATAGATTAGCTTCACACAGATGTCTTACGTCGCAGATTTTACAGGTAACTCCAGACTGTAACTTCAGAGCTGAACATTGGCTGAGCCTTTGCCATTCTGGCTATTCTTTGATCCATTTTGATAGTTTTCTGCAACATGTCTTGCAAAAAACCGAAAACGTGCAGACTTAAGAGCGTGCATATCAAGAATGCTGGGTCTTCTTTGTTTTCTGAGAAACAACTGCACCTGCTGGCAACCTGTTTGCCATGTAGCAATAAAAATATACTAATAACAGTCATTAATGTGGTTAGTCACATTGGACTGCTATTAGTTTGAACACTACTGGGCCTTATATTTTTTCATTTTGACTGTTACTACCACAAATGATATTCTTTACTGTCCATAGTATTGTGTTTGTGCTTTTTATGGTGGATGTTTCACCACACTGCTTTCACACATTGGCACTCTTCTTCCCTTTCATACTCATGATCCTGGGATTCATGTTCAATCCCCCTGGGGGTGCCCCAGTCAGCATGTCGGCAGTATCAGCACTTATCTGCACCAGGCCACATTTGATAACATTTTTTTTAAGGATTAATGTTGCATTGAAGTATTTTTTTAAAATACATTTCTACATTAGTTATGGCATCTTTTAAAGTTGCTTTTCTTCTTCTTGGGTGCTGTGTGTGTGTGTCCTCCTCAGCCACGCACGACTACGCTGCATGTGCACATGTAACCGGTGCACCTTCTGCTTGTGTCAGAACTTCCTCAACTCTGAGGTGCTGCAGATGATCAGAGCCAAACTCCATGCTGTTGTTCTGCACAGGTCCTCCCATAATCTTCTACCGGCTCACCTTTACTTCATTTTCTGATTTCACTTCCATGCTGTCAAAAGAGTCAATGTAGTACAAGCCTCCGCCAAGGCTTTAACATTGAATCAATAAACAAATTAAATAAATTAAATAGTAAGAGGCTATATGACATCAAATTACAACCTGACATAAAACTATCTCAACATGGGATTTTCCATGTTAAATTGTCAATTTTGCTTACCTAGATGATCTGCTAAAAAAATACTTTAATAGTCATCTTGCTGAAATTCGGGTAGCTCACACAGACAATGTAGAAAACAATGATAGAAAATACAAACAGTAAAACAAAAACCAGGATTATATAGTTTCCATAAAATCCATAAAAACAGTGTTGTAGTGAGTTTAAAAAGGTTTAAAATTTAGGAACCTTTGCCATGGACAGTTATGCTAAGCAACCTAATGGCTATTTGTAGAACGGACTTCTTGGGTGCGCAGAGAAATGAGCCTCCCACTTGGTCTGCTACTGTGCTCTGCCATTGGATGATGGAGGGGGCTTTTGACGTTGTCTTGTATGGACTGCAGCTTGTTTTTCATTTTTCCATCTACTATACTGTCCAGTGTGTTCAGATCTCTCCCCAATGCTGAACTTGCTCTCTTGAGCATCCTGTTCAGCCGTCTGGTGTCCCTTGCTACCTTGAACTACAATGAAAAAAAAACCCAATCACAATAAAGTAAAAACCACAAGAATAAACTCGTTATATTCTTTTTTTTTTCCATCCATCCATCCATTTTCTTCCGCTTATCCGAGGTCAGGTCGCGGGGGCAGCAACCTAAGCAGGGAAGCCCAGAGGTCCCTCTCCCCGGCCACTTCTTCCAGCTCTTCCCAGCGGATGCCGAGGCATTCCCAGGCCAGCTGAGAGACATAGTCTCTCCGTGTCCTGGGTCTTCCCTGAGGCCTCCTACCGGTTGGACATGGCCTGATCACCTCCCCAGGAAGGCGTTCAGGAGGGATCCTAACCAGATGCCCGAGCCACCTCATCTGACTCCTCTCAATGCGGAGCAGCAGTGGTTCTACTCTCCCGGATGACAGTGCCTCTCACCCTATCTCCCAGCCACCCTGCGGAGAAAAGTCATTTCGGCCGCTTGTACCCGCGATCTTGTCCTTTCGGTCACTACCCAAAGCTCATGACCATAGGTGAGGGTAGGAACGTAGATCGACCGGTAAATCGAGAGCTTTGCCTTTCGGCTCACCTCTCTTTTCACCACGACAGACCGGTGCAGAGTCCGCATCACTGCAGACGCTGCACCAATCCGCCTGTCCATCTCGTGTTATTCTTTTTTTTTTTAATTGAATTTATTTAATTCAAAATCAAAACAAGTCATTCCAAACAACTACAATAAATGAATGAAAAGGAGCAGAAAGAAGAACAGTCTTATAACTTATATTCTTATGATGATGTTGTATGTTTTTTTTAGAAAAAATACAAATTTAAGTCTGATTGTTATGACATTAAAATCATAAATGTAATTCTATTTTGATGTTATTTTTGTCATCATTAGCAGATTTTTTTTAATCTGTCACAAATACTACTATTGGTTATTGTATGACTTCTCATTTTATACATTTTTGTGTGGCCCAAATACTCCTTAGTATGCCCTTGTCATGTTTTAAAATTTATTTTATTTTTTTGGTAGAAATTGAGAATTTTGAAATTTTTTTGGGTGAATTTGCACCAAAATGTAAAGGGTGTATTTTGTTAAAAAAAAAAAAAAAATTTTTTTAAATGTATTTATCAAAAAAAGTATCTACACAAAACAGCCTTGGTGGAAGTGTTGACTGTAATCTTAACAGCATTTCTTTTGAACTTTTAATTGAAGATTGTTTCTGTTTTTTACACATAAATATGCTGTCACAAATCACATTCCCTTTAATTTGTCCTACATTCTTTAATCTTTACATTGTATTTTGTTCCATCCTCTGTTGATACACTTTTTCTTCATCTGCCGTGTCTTCAGATTGACTGTCCTCAATACATTTTTTTGTCTCCTCATCACCATCACCACCATATTTGGTCCCCAACTCATAATTGATGTGTATTTATTCCATGACATCATGTTCGGGGGGCGCAATGTCATGTATGCTGTGCAAACAAAGCCAGTTAATGCTTCTTTCTTTCTCTCTGGGTACCACAGACACATGAGCCAAGCAGACCTGAAAAGCTGCACCTTCTGGCTGAGAGCGAGCGTCGGTGCCACTGCGTTTGCCGTGCTGGGCTTCGCTATGTACAGAGTTCTGCTTAAAGCGCGATGATCACTCTTATTACCACCCAGAAAATATTGTATGGAGATTTTGGACAATTGTATGTGTTCATGTCCATCAAACAGTTTTGGGATGAGCTCAAACAGAGACGCCGACCTCACACTCCCAAGATTTTGTGAAAAGAATTTCCAGAAGAATAGTGGGGAGTGAGCAACTCAATTTTGTCCCAAAACTATAATTTTGCTTTAATGTGCTTGTCTGCAAAAAATAAACATGTTCATAGTGGAAGCCGCTGATAAAGCAGTCAATTGTACATAAATGCCTATTTTTTGGTTGCAATTGTAAAGATGGGTGAGAGGGACAACATTAAGATTAGCTCTAGTGTACATACTGTAAATAACATTGTACATGTGTTTCAGTATGAGTTTTGGGCAAAATGTGCAGGTGCATTTTGTTTGAACATGTGAGCAGGTTAGCCGTTGCATTCAGATAGTTTGCATGTTTCATCATTTCCGTGTTTCCGGTCACATGCCACATTCTCTTCAATGTTTGTCACCAGTACTACATGCTCATGTCATGTAAAAATGTCTTAGAAAAGGGGTCATGTAGGTCAGTATATGCTAGGCCATATCTGAAGAAAACATTCACATAGCAAAGCAAATCAATGTAATATTTAATAATATATCTTAATAATAATGCATTTGTTATATTTTTACAATATACAGAAGGTCAATAGTTGCCCCCGGTCGGCACTTTGGACACCCCTGTCCAAATTGAGACACTCCAATAAAATCACAAATTACAGTTACAGTATATATTGTTCAAAAGAAGCAACAATGTCAGTCAAACAATGTAAAACTGTTTGCAATAAGGTGTGTTTGGATGGAATGGATTTTGGGAGGGAGTATGTGACATTAAATACATGTTGACCTCATCCGGTTGGAGAGCATATTCTTGTCTGTTTGAACTTTTCTGTCTTCAGTCTGTACTTCAAAGGTTCCCTTCTCTCCAGTAAAGGGGGGAAGTATGTTAAAGGTAAAGGTACAGATTCTGAAACAAACACTTATTGACGGGAATGTAAGAACATTTTTCAGTAATAGTGCACGCATTTTGTGGGTTTCTGTGGCCTAAGGTATATGCAAACCAACAGGTGGCGCCAAAGGACTTCTTCCCAAACCAATGGATGAGTAGGAGAGTGGTTTATTCCAACACAGGGGGGGCAGCCTTGCAGAATATACCAACACATCTACAGTCACATTTGTTATCATTTGTAGTACTGTCGCTCCTAGTTTACATTTATAGCGGTTTATTTTCCAGCCACGACCACCATGAATTAATGTCCGTGATAAAGGAGTCAATGTTAATAAACGGAATATTTTCATAGTTGGAGCATTGACATTTTTAAATAACTTTAAATATGGTTTTTAACAATGTTAGAACCCTGTAAACAATTAATAACACCCATATAGTCACCTTTCCACTGCTCTTATTTTTTGTTTACAACACATTGCTCAACTGCTATGCTGCTGTTGAGCTAGTGAGCTAACAAGCTAGCAAGCAAACCAGTTAGCCTCAAATGTATTTCTTCTAAACTTACAAAGCCCAAATTTACCACTTCCACATGGAGTGGGAGGATAACTTTTTTTTTTGCTCTCATGTTGGACATGCCATGGCTGACTTCATGCGGTGTTAAGGTAATGTAATATCTCAGTTTGTCTGTATGTGTCCTACGATTGGCTGGCGACTTGTCCAGGGTGTACCGCACCATGGACACACCCTTCCCTCTGAACAATTTAACCAGCAGTTATTTTGATTTGAAGTTGATTTGATAATAACAGAATCCCATGGACGAAGGTGTTTATATATCTGTCAAATGGCAGAAACAATAACAATGCTACAGAAGAGTATATCTTGCATTAAAAACAGGCACACTATAATCACAAGCTTATTCTGAGTTATATCTAATAGTTTTGTCCCTCAAAATGGCTGTCATACCCATTAACATGTTTTATGGGCACAAGAGAAGTATGTTTTTAAATGTATACAGTTATTTTGTTTTGAAGGTAGAAATTAGAGGGGGGTGGGATGTCTTATCTTTTCTTTTTTTATTGATAGTTTGAGGTGGTTTTATAACAATCATTTTTAAGAAACTGAAAGCAACACATTTTTCCAGTGTCTTTCATAGTGGACACGAGGACATACTACTCTTTCGACTGCTACTATGTTATCCAATGAAAGGATGATATGGGTAATGCAACAAAAGTGATGCACAAATGCATACGTAGAAGCACCTGCTAATATGACTAATATGTTCCTAATACAACTGAAAATGTATATTTATCAAATGTACAAAATGCCGAACGCAAGACAAGTTTAAGATCATGTTCCATGGAATATAAAAAATATAGGCAAATCCAGCTATAATCGTCTGGGTGTTTTATAAAAATGTGTTATATTCCTCTTACCAAAATGTTTTTAAAAAAAAAAAGAATGAAAGAGTTATCCAGTTGGTATACAAAATTGTGTGCGGCATATTGTTTGAACCACAAAACGAGTATTAAATGGCAAAAAAGGTGGACAAAGCATGTTTTGTTGATCTGTGGGGCAGTAATGATTAGAGCCCCATGAATTCTACCTAGCAACGACGTCCCACGAGACCCGGAAATAACGCGAGTAAACCTGTTGCTTGACTAGCTAGCCAAAATGCTGTTTCAGTAGTGAGGTTTTTTCACGGAGTACAGCATTTTGTGTTGTTCGGGAGATAAATTGAAACTGAGAAGAAAGCCAGTAAGAGTAGTACTTTTCGTGGTATGTAGGTAGTTTGTACAAATATACAGCCCTTTATGACTTTCAGGCCATCGTGTGCTGATTCTGGAGGGTGGGGGTGTGGGGGTGCGGGGGTGGCCATTACTCTCTCCCACCTCCCCTCGTGTGGGAGTAAACGGAGCTCCGGAGCTTCCTGGAGCGCCACCTGGCAGGCAGCGGAGGCCGAGGAGCAGGACGCCGCTCATTCCCCATTAGGACTTCCACAAGGTGGAGACAACAGCAGACGCTTTAACAGGGCTTTGGCGGCTGGAAAAGACGGGTAAAGGTATTGTGACGCACTTGAAGAAAAACGAATGCAGCCGCGCCGTGTCAGTGTTATTCTGCTTGAGAGTCGTAATCGTGGTTTCAGACATTGGTACATGTGGAGTCACTATGTGATGATGTCATTGTTTGGCTTTCAGACTCCGCTGCCGCTGCCGCTGCCGCTGCTGCGCAGCATCCTGCTTCTCAAAGTTGGACTGTTGCCTCCTCTCCAGCTTCTCTCCTCAGCACAGCTACTTGTATTTGATTTAGTTTGCATTTTTATGTCAACTTTTCCTCAGTGGATAGCTTAGTGGGAGTACCTCGTTCAATGTGTTTTCCACTTGAACTCATCTCAGGGTGGTGGTAGTGGTGGTGGTGATGGTGGTCAAGATGCCACACGTCAAGCCGTCTGTTGTGTGTGACCCACTCCAAGGAGCCATATCGGATTGTACTAAAACCATGCGGAATCATTGCTAAGGTATTTTGTCGGCGGTGTGTCGGGAGAAGACCAGCCCAAGGATGGCAGGAGGGACCCGGGAGCTGACGGTCACCTCCTCCCCCGCGGTAGCAGCCAATGCCGAGGGAGAGGAGATTGAAGTGTTGGAGAGCACTGATGTTCTTCCTGTGGCTCCGGAGGACGTGAGTACAGTGTTTTTATTTGTTTATTTTTAGAAGCACCTCAGTCAACTTTTACACAGAAGTATTGGGACACATGTTTTGTCACCATTCACTAAGGTGTAAGTTTGATTTGATCATTCTTGGCTACCAACTTTCTAGGAATACAGTGAACGCTGACCTCTACGGTATTTTTTTCAAAATGTGAGGCACGACTCTTGGAATTCACTAAAACACTCACTCCATGGGCGGCGTGGCAGCTTGGAAAAATGAAGAAAAACGTTTTCGACAAACTAAGCAAATTTCAGTTATGTCAAATGGAAAATGGAAAAAATACAAAATATGCATGACAACATGAGTTTTTTGAGGATACATACTAGATGACACCTTTTCTGCCAGCTAAAAACCTAACAAGGGAGTCAAAACTGAAAGTTGAGGTGCACTCAAAACAAATACAGTATTTCCAGTGTACAATCACCACCCCATTCTAAAATAAATAAATATATATATGTACAACTGCACAATGTTAAGTTCTTGAAAATAGTGCCATATAAAACTGTCAGTGATTAAAATTGTAAAAATTTGAACAGGACACAATTAATCAATATCAATACATCATTAATGTTTTATTTACAGTGGTGTGAAAAAGTGCTTGCTCCCATCCTGATTTTTTTGCATGTTTGTCATACTTAAATATTTCAGATCATCAAACAAATTTTAATAATAGTAAACGACGTAGCCGCAACGGGGCACAAGCCAGTGTCTTATTGTGCCGGTCCCAAGCCCGGATAAATACAGAGGGTTGTGTCAGGAAGGGCATCCGACGTAAAACTTTGCCAAACCAGAACATGCGAATCAGACAAATGACTTCCATACCGGATCGGACGTGGCCCGGGTTAACAACGCCCGCCACCGGTGCTGTTCACCGACAGGGTGCCGGTGGAAACTGGATTACTGTTGGCCGAAGGAGAGGAGGAAGGTGTGTCCGTAGGAGGAGAGAGAACAGGAATGCTAAGAGTCTAGAACTAAGAGTTGGGACTTTGAATGTTGGAACTTTGACAGGAAAAGGTAGAGAATTAGTTGACATGATGCAGAAGAGGAAGGTAGACATACTGTGTGTCCAGGAGACCAGGTGGAACGGTAGCAAGGCTAGAAGCTTAGGAGCAGGGTTCAAGCTGTTCTATCATGGTGTAGATAGGAAGAGAAATGGAGTAGGGGTGATTTTGAAGGAGGAGTTTGCTAGCAACGTCCTGGAGGTAAAAAGAGTGTCAGATAGAGTGATGAGCCTGAAGCTAGAAATCGAAGGTGTGATGTTCAATGTGGTTAGTGGGTATGCTCCACAGGTAGGATGTAAGATGGAGGAGAAAGAGAAATTCTGGTCAGACCTGGATGAAGTGATGCAGAACATCCCTAGAAGTGAGAGAGTTGTCATTGGTGCGGACTTCAATGGGCATGTTGGTGCAGGAAACAGAGATGATGAGGAGGTGATGGGCAAGTTTGGTATCCAGGAGAGGAACGCTGAAGGACAGATGGTGGTCGACTTTGCAAAAAGGATGGAAATGGCTGTAGTGAATACTTTCTTCCAGAAGAGACAGGAACATAGGGTGACCTACAAGAGTGGAGGTAGGAGCACACAGGTAGACTACATCTTGTGTAGAAGGTGTAACCTGAAGGAGGTCAGTGACTGCAAAGCAGTGGTAGGTGAGAGTGTAGCCAGACAGCATAGGATGGTGGTGTGTAGGTTGACTCTAGTGGTGAGAAGGATGAAGAGGGTAAAGGCAGAGCAGAGGACAAAATGGTGGAAGCTGAAAAAGGAGGAGTGTTGCGTGACATTTAGGAAGGAGTTGAAAAAGGCTATGGGTGGCCAGGAAGTCCTTCCAGATGACTGGACAACTACAGCTACTGTGATCAGGGAGACAGGTAGGAGAGTACTTGGTGTGTCATCTGGAAGGAAAGTAGATAAGGAGACTTGGTGGTGGAATGAGGAGGTGCAGGAGTGTATACAGAGTAAGAGGTTAGCTAAGAAGAAGTGGGACACTGAGAGGACTGAAGAGAGTAGACAGGAGTACAGAGAGATGCAGCGTAAGGTGAAAGTAAAGGTGGCAAAGGCCAAACAAGGGGCTTATGATGACTTGTATGCTAGGTTGGACAGCAAGGAGGGAGAGAAAGATCTATACAGGTTGGCAAGGCAGAGGGACAGAGATGGGAAGGACGTGCAGCAGGTTAGGGTGATGAAGGATAAGGATGGAAGGGTATTGACAGGTGCCAGTAGTGTCATGGGAAGATGGAAAGAGTACTTTGAAGAGTTGATGAATGAGGAAAATGAAAGAGAACAAAGAGTAGAAGAGGTGACTGTTGTGGACCAGGAAGTAGCAAAGATTAGTAAGGAAGAAGTGAGGAGGGCATTGAAGAGGATGAAGAATGGAAAGGCACTCGGTCCTGATGATATACCTGTGGAGGTATGGAAGTGTCTAGGAGAGGTGGCAATAGAGTTCCTGACCGGGTTGTTTAACAAGATCTTAGATAATGAGAAGATGCCTAAGGAATGGAGGAGAAGTGTGCTGGTGCCCATTTTTAAGAACAAGGGAGATGTGCAGAGTTGTGGCAACTACAGAGGAATAAAGCTGATGAGCCATACAATGAAGTTATGGGAAAGAGTAGTTGAAGCTAGACTAAGGGCAAACGTGAGCATTTGTGAGCAGCAGTACGGTTTTATGCCAAAAAAGAGTACAACAGATGCAGTATTTGCTTTGAGGATGTTGATGGAGAAGTACAGGGAAGGTCAGAGGGAGCTGCATTGTGTTTTTGTAGATCTGGAGAAAGCTTATGACAGGGTGCCCAGAGAGGAACTGTGGTATTGTATGAGGAAGTCTGGAGTGGCAGAGAAGTATGTTAGAGCGGTGCAGGACATGTACGAGGACTGTAAGACAGTAGTGAGGTGTGCTGCAGGTGTGACAGAGGAGTTCCGAGTGAAGGTGGGACTCCATCAGGGATCAGCTCTGAGCCCCTTCTTGTTTGCTATGGTGATGGACAGGCTGACGGACGAGGTTAGACAGGAATCTCCATGGACTATGATGTTTGCAGATGACATTGTGATATGTAGTGAGAGCAGGGAACAGGTGGAGGAGAAGCTTGAGGGGTGGAGGTTTGCCCTGGAAAGGAGAGGAATGAAGGTCAGCCGCAGCAAGACGGAGTACATGTGTGTAAATGAGAGGGACCCAAGTGGAAGAGTGAGGTTACAGGGAGAAGAGATAAAGAAGGTGGAGGATTTTAAGTACTTAGGGTCAACAGTCCAGAGCAATGGAGAGTGTGGAAAAGAGGTGAAGAAGCGTGTGCAGGCAGGCTGGAATGGGTGGAGAAAAGTGTCGGGTGTGATGTGTGATAGAAGAGTTTCAGCTAAAATGAAAGGAAAGGTGTACAAAACTGTGGTGAGACCAGCGATGTTGTTTGGTTTAGAGACAGTGCCGCTGAGGAAAAGACAGGAGGCAGAGCTGGAGGTAGCAGAGATGAAGATGCTGAGGTTCTCTTTGGGTGTGACCAGGATGGACAGGATCAGGAATGAGCACATCAGAGGGACAGCACATGTTAGAGGTTTTGGAGATAAAGTCAGAGAGGCCAGACTGAGATGGTTCGGACATGTCCAGAGGAGAGATAGTGAATATATTGGTAGAAGGATGCTGAGTTTTGAATTGCCAGGCAGGAGGCCTAGAGGAAGACCAAAGAGGAGGTTTATGGATGTAGTGAAAGAGGACATGAAGGTAGTTGGCGCAAGAGAAGAGGATACAGAAGACAGAGTTAGATGGAGGCAATTGATTCGTTGTGGCGACCCCTAACGGGATAAGCCGAAAGGAAAAGAAGAAATGACAACTCAACACAAAATGCAGTTTTCATTGAACTTTTCAAATATTAAGGGGGAAAAAGTGCAAACCTCCATGGCCATCTGTGAAAAAGTGATTTTCCCTTCTGTTAAAACTCCAATGTGACAGAATTCCTCCACAGCGCTGTAAGAGACTGCAAGTTATCACAAAAGCTTGATTGCAGTTGTTTGTCACAATCTGTATGTTTGTCATCGGGACAGTTTTGGTTTTCATGTGTTTCTGGACCGTTTCCTAATTTCTTCACTCAGTTAATTATGTGCACCTGTTTTCCCTGCTATTTATGTTCAGGTGCGTGCGCCAGTCGTGCGTCAGCTCATTGTCATTTGGTACTTTTTCCCTCTTCCCGTATCGTTGTTTGTTTTCTGCCGCTGCTTCGCAGCATTATTATTAAAACATTCCAGCAAACCTTACCACTTCTTGCTCGCTTCATCCCCGGGGTCGTTACACCATGCCACAACGATACCGTAACAGAATGAGCCGACCAGAATTTTACACCCCGGACAGCGACTGGGCCTGCCAGTTTTTTAAGGCGATGGAGGAGGAGACAGCTCGTTACTCGCCGGAAGAGCTGGAGGGCATGATGTGGGGCCCAGGCGGCAAGCTGGTCCCCATGGCGTTGGTGAGGCCTGGACCTCCTACATACGCGCCGGCCCGTCGGCGTCGGAGAGACCCTGCGGTGCCGACCCGGAGACGTTGACGGGGTGAGTCACATGCCCTCCTCCAAGCCTCCCTCCACCCCTCCCTGGTTCCTGTGGCGGTCGAGGACGGCGTCTGGGATCCCCCTTCTGGAGGGGGGGCTATGGTGTCTGGTCGGATAGCGGAGGACGCGCGGCCGCTGGCAGAAGCCGCGCCGCGCAAGGGGACTCCGCCCACTCCACGTCCGAGGCAGCTTTTGTCGGCTTCGGCAGCCCAGCAGCTGCCGATTGCCAGTTATTAGGTTTAGGGGTCAATCACTTTTTCACACAGGGCCATGCAGTTTTGGATTTTTCTCTCCCTTAATAATAAAAATGTTCATTTAAAAATTGCATTTTGTGTTCAGTTATGTTGTCATCAATACCTACATTTGTTTGATTTAAGTATGACAAACATCGGGGAGGGGGCAAACCCTTTTTCACACCACCGTGCATGGAGTGATTTGGCCCCATAACTATAGCTTAGCTTCTTGCTTTACATCTGGTATTAAAATCAAAACGTAAGGCATGTAAGAGGCTTCCCACACAAATGAACAGCCATGATGGCGGTGGACATGAAAGGTAACGATTGTTATTGGATTTCCATTATCCACATAGCACAAATTCTGTGCATATTTAGTAAACCGGATATCAATTGTGACTTCCACTGCAAATCATTTTACAGAACACAATTAGTTATTTTCAAAGCCACTCAATAAAACAATGATAATTATATATGTTTTTTTGTGTCCTTATTCTCTCCAATACCCAGGAGTAAGTCATCAATCAAGAAAAGACCAAATGTTCCAAGATTTATTTTATCTTCACTATATTCCAATAATGTAACATCAGCAGCATTACTGTGACTTTCCTGTTTATCTCACATGTTAGTCACAATTGACCTGACGTGTGATTGCTTGCTATTTATTGGCCAGTGTATATTGTTTGAATATAAAATTACCACGGCCTGCATCCGTTTCTCAGTGAAAAAACTTCAGCCTATCTGCACTTTCAGAATATCTTTGGCTGAGGCTCAGTGAACACAGTGATTAGGTAATAAGTGCACACAACATATTTATGTTTATTTAGTCTTTTTAGTATCATTCTACCCAAACAGGTTCTCCATGTGTGCAGTCCAACCTTTTTGGCACCTTCTTCTTAGTTTTATTTCAGTCATCTTCCCCCAATTTACTTATACTAATTTTGCTTCTTTTCTCTTCTCCTTTCTCAGCAATGGAAGGCTCTGTTCGATAAGGTATGTACTGAACAATGTGTGCATGTTCCCTCATTTGTGTATATCTTGTACGTGTATTTGACCTGTGTTAGTTGTTATTGACTGATGAAGGTCAACAACGTGCTTATTAATAGGGTTATGATGGTAGAATGTAAATGGTTGAGAATGGAATGGATTGGAATGGATGGATGGAATGAGAATGTTTGAGAGTCTGCTTACTTATGACTTCCAGTGACACCTGCACTTGTTTTCCATTTTCATTCACTATAAACTTTTTGATTCTTGCATAAAAAAACAAAGAAAAAGCACACCCAGACATCCAACTACAGTATAGGACATGCTGACATCATCTCAGTCTTGCATGACTTTCAATTATTCCCTCCAAATATGATTAAAATATCCAAGTCTTGTTTGATTTTCACATTACCTCACTGAGCTACACAACATTTGTTTGCAAACCAGTGCGGTTAGATTTATTTCTAAATATATATGTCTCAAATGTGTTGTTGAGGACCCAGCTGGTGGAGATTGGATGCTCCTGTTTCCTGTCAGCTCTGTTTTCGTTTAGGCTCATTAGGCAAATGTATTTTTAGATTAAAATTGTGCCTCATGCTGCTTACTTTAAATCCATCTTTAAAAGCCTGCTGGCCCGCTTAAAAAGACATCTATCAGCCACACCAGTTTGATAGTAAAACCAATAAGGGAACACAGACCAGCTGATGCAAGCAGCAGGTTGGGCTGGCAGACGGTGAACAGGCCCCCTACCCTACCAACACACACACAGTCTACACTGTGCACCTGCCTGCCCTGGGGCCCCAAATGTGCTCTTAGACGGAATTGTATGCATGAATGTGTGTGTGTGCATATGGGATGTTAAGGGGTGAATCAGAGGCTCGTGTCAGGCTCACCCTTTTCTGCAGAGAGTTGAGGTCACATGGGATTATGGGAAAGCCAGACGGGGAGGAGTGTGGCGCTCCTGTGTGGGTTGCTAATAGAATATCCTCCATGAACACACACAAAGTCTTAAGTGTCTTTCATTATGTTGCTAGTTTGAATTTGCCGGAGTAGATGTCAGTATGAAAAAGCGAGGGCTCGTCCAAATGGTGAGGTCGAGGCCCGGTGTGGCGATTACAAATGTGCTGCCACTCACTTATTCAACTTGTCGTCTACCGCTTCACAATGAATTGCTCCATTTGTTGGAGGGGCAAACGCTAAACCCTTACAATCATCTTGAACACAGGTTGTACATTTGTGTGTTCAATATGCTAAATCCAGAAAACAATTCAGTATTGGATGTTTACACAGCAATGCCAGGACACAATACTATATTTAATTTTGACAAGCTTTTTTATGTAGAGCAGTTCAACACACACTACATCTTCCACACACATACGGTAATGTAATTTTTACTGAGCCCATGCATGCTACTATCAATATCTGGGTTTTAGACCACGGGTAGTGGACTCATAGTGCTGTGTTCGGCTCTTTGCGTTCCATTCCCAGAGGAGGATATTGTTGCTTTGTATGAGCTTTGCTTTGCATGTACAATGCTTGAACATGAGCTGAAAACAGGAAGACGTGATGTCCTATGACGTATCGTACATATGATTCCTTTGAAAAACTGCAATAAGGATAAATGGTGTTGTATGACGTTGCTATTTCAGCAACCATGTTATCATAACTTCTGAGGGAACATTATTATGGAAAATTAACTTTTACTGTCATACTGTACTTTAGAATAGTCAGTGCATAGCTTGTATAGCTATCAACTAAAAATGGCACAACACACAGCCAATTATTGTCTAAATAACTGGCAACACATGTGAGTACAGCTCACAGTGAACACGTCCAAATTGTGCCCAAAATGCCAATATTAAGTGTGAGCACCATTGTTATCTAGCACTGCCTTGATCTTCTTGGGCGTGAAATTCACCAGAGCTGCACAGGTTGTGACTGGAATTCTCTTCCACTCCTCCATAATTACATGACTGGTGAAGCTGGTGGATGACACCTTGTGCTCCTTCACCTTCCTTCCTCAAGAATGATGGAAAACTGCTATGCAGTCCTTTGTAACAGATGCCAGCAGGAATGGCTGCCCATGTAAACCTGACTACACGACACCTTAAAGGGTTGCGCTGGACAATGAGCTGACAGCTCAGCTTTGAGCTTGTTGTCTAGTGCTGCTCAACTCTCATCTGTGGGCCGTGGTTCCATCTGTGGGTGTGTGCAGTGGCAGACCAGTCGGGTATGCCTAGATTTTCTATGGAGGGGTCCATGCACTGTTTTAGAATGGAGCAGTACAGTTTTCGATGAATAAACTGCAATTCCCCAGTGTTAGTAGCACTCACGGAGCCCCTAGATAAGGGGTGGCAAATCTAAATTTTTACTGTGGGCCACACAGAGAAAAATGAGAGGATGCAAGGGCCACTTTGACCTTTTGTAATATGCCTTGTAAGTTACATATTTTCCAAGAAAAAACTGCATTTTAGCATACTGTAAGTGACATACTATAAGTGCAACATTATTACTATGAACTTTGGTCTTTGCTCTTTTTTTTTCCATTTTTGTGTTTTAGTAATTTTCCAAATGTCTGAATTTTTAAGTACTTGTACATTTTGTTCTTGTAATATTATGACTTTATTCCCATAATATTTTAGTAGTAACTATATATCATAGCGATAACTTTATTCCTATATTAAAATTAGAATTTTAGTTTGTTTGTTGTAATATTGCAACTTAAAAAAAGCAAATTTTTCTTTAGTATATCAACTCCACTACTAAAATTACATTATTTTTTTCTCGTAATATTAGGGATTTATTTGTGTAAAATTTCAATTTTTTTCTCATTAGAATACAACCTTTTCCTCTCAGTATTTTGGCTTTATACCCATAAAATCACAGCTGTTTTTTCCCAACTATTTAAACAGTTTATATACTGTATGTACAGTTTATATACTAGTACTAGTTTCGGATCATAGTTTTGCCCCATAAGATACATTATACTGTAATAAAAATGGTTGCTGAAACATGTGGAGTGTATTCACTTTTGTGAAATACTGTACTGTATTTTATGCACAAAAAAGAACTGTACCAAGCTATCGTGGCCTCACTAAAGTGTCATTTTGTGTTGTTTTTGTTGTGGGGATTTCAGGGGATTTGAAGATGGACCCTGATGCACATCTGGGATTTATCTGATAAACCATATCAAGCTTGTTTAGCTCACACCACCATGGGAATCTGTTTTGCTCTCCCCAGTGGGGAATCTCCTATGGGTTCCCTTTGCGGCTTGATACTGCAAATACTGACCCTGGAAGTTCCCAGTGTGAATGTAGTCTTTAAAATATCATCCAGGTTGGTCCTTCTGCAGCCTAACACTGCAATTTAGAATTATTGTGTGATGCCAGTGAGAATGAAAGCCCTGTGTGTGTGCCACAGTTGCCTTCTTGTTGACAGCCACCCCGCAGTGTTGGAAATGCCCCAGGCATGCACCCACGCAAGCTTAGTGATTAAACACTTTCTCATGGCAGCATGTTTTTATGGAATGGCTTTTCTTGCATGCAGAAAAGCCTTGCCTTTGAGTGTGATGACTTGTGACTGTAGAAGGAAGACTATAAAAACACGAATAATGCTCTATATTATTATTATTTTTATTATTATTATTATATATATATTTTTTTCTTTTCTTTTTAAATTATTTTTTGTTGTAACAGGGCTCTTATTTTGTAATGTGTTCTACACGGAAGTGACGCATGTTAATGGAGCCAAAGAGTGAAGAAGAAGCCGAGCTTCGGTGGTGTATGTAAATGGCTGCAGTCTGCCGCAGTACTTAATAGATATCTACTGAGGCTTCACATGTTTGACTCCCACACGCAACGGAAACACCGCTGTCTAACAGTTTTGCATGTACATTTACGGCTGAATGAAGCTACAGCGACATCAGTACGCCGGCTCTGTTGACAGAGTCTTGATTCAGTTTTAGCGCTTATGCTTAAGCGCTTAACATGCATTTCTCAGATGAACCGCAAGGGGCAGCGTTTTCCTGAGAGTGGGCAACCACAAACAATGGTGATTGGCAACATCCCTATAAAACTTAACATATTTTAAAGTGAATGAACATTCGTTATGTCACTGCGAGTGTGACTATAGAGTGTGACTATATAATGCTACAGCACTATATAGGTGTTCTTATTTGCAAACTTTTTTGCTCAAACTTGCTCAAGCTCAACAACTTGCTCTGTATCTTTTGTTATGATGGACTTTTTAGCACTTCCCCACAAGGACAGAAAAGCTAACCAAAGCTCTGGGGTCTGCACCGGCACTGACGGGTTAGAATTTTTTGGAGGTGCACGTCAAGTTTCACCGGAGGGGTCGGAGCCAACGGGCATCACTTACTCTGGCACAGCAAAGCAGAAGCATAATGAAGCCTTTACTGTGTTTATTTCTTTTTTTTTTTGTCTTGTCCAGCATCATAACAGCTGAATGGGAGTCAAGCTGCCTTTAAATGCTGAGCAAAATTTCTTTGCCAAGGGAGACTTCATAATCCAACTTTCTCCCTTGGCATTTGACTGCATTTATTATGAATTTTGTTCCGCCACATTTTGATGCCGGGCCTGACCTGAACAGGGATGGGTGGGGGGTGGGAGATATAAGAAAGGGTGCAGAAGAACCTCACAAACATATTTTAACCATATTATAAACAACCGTGATAATCACAATTTCAGCAACAACTAGAACAGTCACAGAGGAAAATGAGCAAAAATACAGGAGAAAGAAGAAAAATAAAATAAAATAAAATAATAATAACAATAATGATAATTAATTTTACTTAGTAAGCTTTTTTGGCTAGTTTGCTGGCTAGAATAATTACATGATCCACAAGGCCAATGCCGACGAATCTTTGCTGATAGAATTGATTTTCACGATTAGCCATACGAGTCACTATTCAACACTCCCCCTGTCCTAAAATACAAATGGTAGAGTTTTGTCTAATCAATCTAACTATAAAACATTTTGCAGTTTTCTTTACACCCAAAAGTAGCCTGCAAAGTAATACATAGATTAGCGAACATCAAACATAAATAGTCATTTTTTGCTGGTAACTGCTTCGATACCTGAATGCCCACATGAATTTTCAAGTAGGATTCAATATTAATAAATGGTATATCTCTTTAGTTAGAGCATATAAAACCTGTTAATGACCTTCTAAATATACTATAATCCATTAATATACCATAAATATACTATTATTGCAGCCCTCTAGACATGAAGTAGCATCACTATAGTCACCCTTACACTTGTATTACCCAATTTAGTAGACATAATAATAGAAAAAAAACTATCTTAGACACAAGATGATATGTTCCATTGACAGCATACTTCCTGGTGGCTATTATCTCATCAATGTAACGTAAAACACTATGGTAAGGGCACGATGTAGGAACAGCGATGTAGCGATGGATGACACAACAATGTTCTTATTTTTGTTAGAGGAATTTGTTTTGTCATTTTGATGTTTTCATTTACAATGGAACTGCTACTGTACTTTCACTTTTTGCTACTTTCCGCTTGCACTGGGACCAAGTAGGGCAACATCAGTTCAAGCAGCTGGAGGTACTGTGGCAGTTGACATCCACTTTGTCATGTGTACTACTGCCACACACTGGAGTTGAACTGTATCACATTTCCAATTTTTCTCGATGAATGTTTTTCCTCATCCATATTATCTTTGGCATGCTGATATCCCATCCATCCATCCATTTTTTTCCACTTATTTGAGGTTGAGTCGCGGGGGCAGTGGCCTAAGCAGGGAAGCCCAGACGTCCCTCTCCCCAGCCACTTCATCCAGAGCTTCCCGGCGGATGCCGAGGCGTTCCCAAGCCAGCTGAGAGACATAGTCTCTCCAGTCTTCCCCGAGGCCTCCTACCGTTTGGACGTGCCCTGAACACCTCCCCGGGGAGGCGTCCCGGAGGCATCCTAACCAGATGCCCAAGCCACCTCATCTGGCTCCTCTCAATGCGGAGGAGCAGCGGTTCCAGATGACAATGCTTCTCACCCTATCTCTAAGGGAGAGCCCAGCCACCCTGCGGAGAAAACTTATTTCGGCCGCTTCTACCCGCGATCTTGTCCTTTCGGTCACTACCCAAAGCTCATGACCATAGGTGAGGGTAGGAACATAGATCGACCGGTAAATTGAGAGCTTTGCCTTTCGGCTCAGCTCTCTCTTCACCATGACAGACCGGTGCAGAGTCCGCATCACTGCAGACGCCGCACCAATCCGCCTGTCCATCTCACAGCCACTGCTCTATGAATCCAACAGGACCACATCATCTGCAAAAAGCAGAGAACGAATCCTGCGGCCACCAAACTGAAACCCCTCAACGCCGCTCTGGCTGTGCCTAGAAATTCTGTCCATGAAAGTAATGAACAGAATCGGTGACAAAGGGCAGCCCTGGCACAGTCCAACTCTCACTGGAAACGGGTCAGACTTATTGCCGGCAATGTGAACCAAACTCTGACACCGGTCATACGGGGAACGAACCGCCTGGATTAGGTGGTTCGATACCCCATATTCTTGGAGCACTCCTCACAGTATTCCCCGAGGGACACGGTCAAATGCCAATTTCTAACATTCTCCAAGTACACAAAACACATGTAAACTGGTTGGGCACCCTCCCATGCACCCTCAAGGACCCTGCCGAGGGTATAGAGTTGGTCCACAGTTCCACGACCAGGACGAAAACCACACTGCTCCTCCTGAATCCGAGTTTTGATTATCTGGCGAATCCTCCTCTCCAGAACCCCTGAATAGACCTTACCGGGAAGGCTGAGGACTGTGATCCCACAATAGTTAGAACACACCCTCCAGTCCCCCTTCTTGAAAAGCGGAACCACCACCCCAGTCTGCCAGTCCAGGGGCACCGACCCCAATGTCCACGTGATGCTGCAGTGTCGTGTCAACCAAGACACGCCCACAGCATCCAGGGCCTTAAGGAACTCCGGGCGGATCTCATCCACCCCCGGGCGTTGCCACCAAGGAGCTTTTTGACCACCTCGGTAACCTCAGCCCCAGAGATAGGAGAACTCGCCTCAGAGTCCCCGGGCACTGCTTCCATGTTGAAGGACGTGTCGGCGGGATTGAGGAGGTCTTCAAAGTATTTTCTCCACCGGTCCACAACATCTCGAGTCGCGGTCAGCAGCACACCGTCCCCACCATACACGGTCTTGACTGTGCACTGCTTTCCCCTCCTGAGATGGCGGATGGTGGTCAGGAATCTCTTTGAAGCCATCCGGAAGGCGATTTCCATGGCCTCTCTGAACTCCTCCCATGTCCGAGTTTTTGCCTTCGTGACAGCCAGAGCTGCAGACCGCTTGGCCCTCCGGTACCTGTCAGCTGCCTCCGGAGTCCCATGGGCCAAAACGACCTGGTAGGACTCTTTCTTCAGCTTGACGGCATCCCTCACCGCTGGTGGCCACCAATGGGTTCTGGGATTACTGCCACAGGCACCGACCACTTTACGGCCACAGCTCCGATCAGCCGCATCGACAATGGAGGCACAAAACACCGCCTACTTGGACTCAATGTTCGCTGCCTCCCTCGGAACATGGTTAAAGCTATCCTGGAGGTGGGAGTTGAAACTCCTTCTGACAGGGGACTCTGCCAGATGTTCCCAGCAGACCCTCACAATGCGTTTGGGTCTGCCAGGTTTGACCGGCATCCTCCCCCACCATCGGAACCAACTCACCACCAGGTGGTGATCGGTGTATAGATCCGCCCCTTTCTTCACCCGAGTGTCCAAAACATGTGGTCGCAAGTCCGACGACACAACTACAAAGTCAATCATCGAACCGCGGCCCAGGTTGTCCTGGTGTCAAGTGCACATGTGGACACCCTTATGCTTGAACATGGTGTCCGTTATAGACAATCCGTGACAAGCACAGAGAAGTCCAATAACAAAACACCGCTCGGGTTAAGATCAGGGGGGCCATTCCTCCCAATCACACCTATCCAGGTCTCACTGTCGCTGCCAACATAAGCGTTGGCAGCGACAATGAGACCTACACCTGAAGGGGTAGGGAAACTACCCTCTCGTTTACTGGGTTAAACGCCAACGTGCAGGCTTGGAGCCGGGGGGCAACAAGAATTCCCACCCCTGCCCGTCGCCTCTCATTGCTGGCAACACCAGAGTGGAATGAAGTCCAGCCCCTCTCGAGAGGAATGGCTCTAGAACCTTTGCTGTGCGTTTAGGTAAGTCCGACTATACCTAGCCGGAATTTCTCCACCTCACGCACTAGCTCAGGCTCCTTCCCCGCCAGAGAGGTGACATTCCACGTACCAACAACCAGCTCCTGTAACCGAGGATCGGAATGCCAAGGCCTCCGCCTCCGGCCGCCACCCATCTTATTCAGCACCCGAACCCTTTGGCCCCTCTTACGAGTGGTGAGCTCATGGGAGGGGGGACCCATGTTACCTTTTCGGGCTGTGGCCGACCGGGCCACATGTTGCTGATATGCTTCTTGGCATAATTGCCATTACTGTGTGCACAGATGGTGGGGTCACACTTTGCTGACCCGCACGTCCAATATTTCCAGAATGATTGATGCCATTTGAATCCTGGCGATTACAAACTGTTTGGAAAAGCTGCACATCTGCACCTCCACATCATTCTATTAAAATTAATATCAGACAGCGTTTATAACTTTTAAATTTAAAGATTCTTATCCAAACTCATTGTTCTCTCATGCTGCTCCTCTTTTGGGCTTTAAATAGAATACAGTCATACTGAAAGGTAGAGTTCCAGCTGGCGGAGCGTAAAAACAGTTTCCACTTTTATGTTGAAGTAAAAATAGCTGACGGGCCTGTTGATTGGTAAACAGAAGAAAAAAAAATATGTTTAGCTGTCAATGGCTTTACATTTAGGTCACATATGTGATTAGAAAAGGCCTTGCTTCTTACTTATTTTATAGGAGCAGAAAACAGTCAGTGGGAAAAAAATGTTTTGTAATGTAACTGACTACACACTTCAGTGTCCCACCACTCATGGCTCTAACTCCTCACCCAAACGCTCCTCGAGATAGACATTGTCTAAGTGCCCAAAAAACTGCCAAAGCCAAAATTCTTGCTTACTGCCTTGTAAATATCCTTTGTGAAATTATTTGTTTGAGAAAATGTTGACTTGTGTTGCACAAAATCCTTGAAATTACCACAAATGAAGCAGCACTACAACAAAGCAAGGCTATGTCGTCTGACGTTGTGTTTTGTCACTTTCTGGACGCATTACATTCACATTACAAGTGGCATTTTTTTTGGCAGACTGAACAACTCCTAAAAAAGATCGTATCTAAAAAAAATATCTGAATTGGGCATCATCTCCTGGGGTGTGTATGTAACCTGAGAAAATAATCCTATTCTTTATGTAGCGGAGATGCAGTACAGGCAGCCATCACCAACTAGCAGGCCATGGTTCGGATACGGACCCAGTGATGGCTCTTTACAGACCCATGACCAATTAAAGTGCTATAATATAATAATATTAACATAAAATCATGCGAGTGGACAGATCGCATTGGCAGATCTCGGGCGTAATGAATTCAGTTATTACGATTACGTGATGTCACTCATAATGAGCAAAAGAAATTGTTTGTTTAAATCTCAAGATGTGAATGAGAGTCTAAATGCAAAGTAAGAAAAGTTGATAGAGAAAACGGAACATTTAAATGTAAGTGGATGGACATTCATTTACAGCACAGCAACGTGCAAATAAATGGAGGCCCCAACGGGGCTTGGAAATAAAAATAGTTTAAAAAAGGCGAATCTTGGATTTTGAAAGATTTTGAGAGAACACAAAATGTTTGCTTTATTTTGTAAAACTACTTGAAGCTACAGGACACACTTCCAGTCATAGCTTGCCTCCACATAGAGAAAATCATGTGAAAATTAGGGATGTCTGATATTGGCTATTTTGCCAAAATTCAATATGCCAGTATTGTCCAACTCTCCATTTCCGATTCCGATATCAACCGATAACAATATGTTTTTTTATCCACTTTATTCATATTGAGTGCTATTGGCCAGATGTGCCGTATAAAGATGAAAAGTCACTACAATTCCAGTGTCCCTTGAGTGTCAGGGGACCCAAAAAATAAGTAATTACTAATAAAACCATTAGGCCACATCCCAAGTATCGTAGTTCCTTCACTTTAATTACGATGACAACCATGTTTGCATGCAGTGTACATTTAACTTCCTCCTCTGTGTCCCATTAGTGAATGCAATTCAAAAACCTTGGAAGATGGCATACTAACAATCACTTCCAAAAAAAGCAGACAAACACTTCACCCCATGTTTATGCCTGCTTGTTATATTTATAATCCATATTTTAAATTGTTTGCTCATCTGTCCATAAAGCTGCCTTGAACTGTCTCATTGTCACTTTACTAAAATCATGGGAGATATGGAATTAACACTTAATCTTCTAGTGTGTGTATTTACATGATGGCAGTAAAGCTTTTGCTGTACTCATTTCTTTAGTCAACATTCTGCTTATTTCCTTTGGCATAAAGCAGCTGAGTTTTGGCTCCTTTAATGACAGTGTCCTTTAGTGTTGTGCTTGGTTCTATCTTGTGTCAACAAAAATCATAAATCACCATGGCTTTGATTAAAGGATGTGTAATACTTATTGATTGCTTTTGCTGTTATTAGTGCTGTCATTGCAAACCCGGTCCGACTCAGCAGATGTCCAAGGTGAGTGACAGTGCTTACTCATAGCAGTCCGACCTTTATTCTTCACCTGAATCATCTTACAGGATGCCGCAGCCAAAGGCTGCTACCAGTGCCAAACTGCTGAAGTAGCTGATAGTGACAGTATGGCAGTATTTTTAACCGCATTGTCATATTTGTTCCATATCTTGTGTCAGTGTAGTTCAAGTTCTATGCATGTCCATTTTATGATGATTTGGACTTAATTGCTGGGTTGTAACCACATAAAGTAGAGGCAGTCCACGTCATCTCTGGTATGATGCTTGGTGTGGGCACCCATTCACTATGGCCTCATACAAACTAAGTATTTTTGCACAATGGTTGGCAGATTAATGTAAATAAATATATGCAGTAGTGAATGTTAATGAAGATGAAAATAATGCATTTAACATGACTCTGTTCTTACTTAAGTCAGTCTGCATGAAAACATTATTGTATGTGTTCTTCATTGTTTTTCCATGGTGGTGTAGCATTTGAACATTAATTGTATTAACAACGCAATCACTATCCTGTAAAGTTGCTTCCCTATAGCCTGCAGTTGACATGGGCGATCCATATTTGCCACTAGATGGACTAGTGACAGTGACAAACTTTGACTAGATGGACTAATGACAAACTTTTTACGGCCGCGTTTCCCTTCAGACATTTGACCCGAAGCCATATACTCGCTACTCCTGCATACTTATAAGCATATCTTAAACATATCGTAATTAACTTGAAGTATTGAACATAATTCATTGGTTCATGATTTTAAAGTAGGGATTATAGTAGGATTTAATAAGCTATGCTTCTTCATATTCCTTTTGTGCATGTGGAACATGTCATTTGTATTTAGTGATGTATTCCAATGTAATTTATATGCTTGTTCAAATAAAATTAAACAATTACCATTGTGAAACTCTTTTAATAACTTTTTCCGAAATCTCTATTTGAATGATTTACATACAAGAATAATTCATGTATGCTACATTTTTGCTCTGACTTCTTAGACAAATAGTCCTGCATCTGCTTGAGCTTGTGACAACTGTAACTGGATGTGACATCACATGCATGCAACACAGACATTAAATTTACATAATATCAACGAAGGATGGGAGTAATAATTGTTCATTATAAGACTAACTTCCTTAGCACTGTGAACATTACTGTAATGTAATTTGAAACAACTGCCTTCCTAAAAACAGTGGTTTTAGTTAGCACATGGACTCTTTTGTACCTGCTGACCTCAAAAGATTATGGGAAGCGAAGCGAATTTAGAATTAAAAGCCCAAATACAGAGGATCAGTGATCTACTTGGCAGCCTGCTTGCTGGTGGCCAGCAAAACACCTTCAGGCAACATTTTCCAGAAAACAACTCAGAAATAGATAAGTCATTGGTCACCCTAATGCAAATTCATCCCACCATGCAGTCAAGGGCTTCTTACAAGGCAGTTTCAAGGGTCCCATGTGACCCAAATGGCAACCTTCAAAATGTGTCTGGCAACTCCACTAGCAGCACCAGAATGTGGGCAAGCTCCTCCGGTTGCAGGTCCATTTGCAGGCTATTAGAGATCATAAATCTACGCTGAATGGAACTACTGCCCTCATTGACGCTGGATTTTGACTGTGCTGGGAAGGTGGGTGTTGACCTCAGGGCAAGCCTGGAGCAGATGAAGCAATTGAATAGAGAGAGGAAGACAGCCAGGGAAATGCTCATTAACCAAATGTTCTCTTCTTTGTCACCCGTTTTTGTTTTGCTCAATGCGAGCCAGAGTGAAGGGATATTTGTAATGAAGGTTTATGAAGTGTTCTCACCTTGCTTTAATGGGAGGTTGTGAGGGGAAAGGTCCGTGTGTGTCTCTGGACTGACCTGAGTGTGATCTTTGCCTGAATGACACGGACACTTCATCAATGCTTTATTTATGCATGCATGCCTTTGACATGGGTTTAAGCATCTGTTTGTGTCTCAGTGAGAGTGACTTTTATTGCAGCGGCGGTTGAAAGTTTGCCTCCCTGGTGGGGGGTTGTGCATCTTAGAGCAGAGTATTTATGTGTGCGTTTGGTCTCATGCGCACACAAGCCTCATTCTCCAGTGTGAACGCTTTTGCAAGCAGCAGCAGGAGGTTAAGTGTTTATATGAACACATGCTGGAGAGCCTGCAGAGAGGCTCTCAACTCTCTTGGCTGTGACCACCTTTTCTTCTGGAGACACCCAAGGGAAGCTACTCCTTACTTTCTCGCCTTCTCCTTCATCGTTGCAACCATCTGTCTTGTCCTCTGTCACATAGACACTGTTTTTAACAAGATAATTGGTAAAAATTGTGGCGTTTAGGCCGTTTGTTGTAACCACTAAGCATGATTGAGTATATCAGGACCAAAGGGAGACACCCGGAGCTCTCTGGTCCTTGTGAAGGCTAAGGATTCACCATAAAGTAATCTGGCTCATGAAGAAAAAGAAAGGATGCAAATTTCGTACCTTTGGCATAAAATGAGGACTCATTCAGTTTTGAGAATAATGTCTGGAAAATTAACATACAGCACTGTGCTATGAATAGCATTAGCTTCAATCTGGATTTTTCAACACTAGTGAAAACTTTATAGTCTTAATGTGTGCACCTGCACACATTAAATTTGGGAATTGAATCAAAGTCTGACATCCATCCACATATTCTGAATCCCATACGTGCGAGTATGTGTGCGCATACGTCTACTTAGGGCATGGTGGTTGCTTGGTTACCGCCCAATTGGCGAGAAATGGTGCAAATGTGTTATGGTCTCAGATGGGCATGTGGGTGTGAATGTGAGTATGAGCTTTAATATGTCAAAGAAGACAGGTGACCCCTTGCTTGACTAATTAGACCCTGAGATAGAAACAGTTATAGTTACTAAATTATTGTGACTATTTGAATATTCATAAGCATTTTGCTGTGCCACCCATAAACTGCTGCATGTTTTATTTTGAGGTGAGATGCTGTCAGTCAGACTTGTATCTAATTTTACATACCAGAAATGCTGTAATTAGCTGTACTGTAGCCAGGGCGTCGATTTACCTAAAGGGGGATAGCGTGGGCTCAGGAGCTAATTTGCCTCAGGTGGGGCTGGTTTATTGAAGCGGCAACGAAAGATGGAGAGAGACAGCGTGGCTAATTGTGGGACTGTTTAGGTCTGACAATGAAGTGGCTTTAGTTCCCAGGGGGAGGATGAGGACAGCGATTAATTATTTTTCTGGTAAGCTACTGTTTAACTAGCTGTGTTACTTTTGCTGTTTGGCAAAAAAAAAACATTTATTTAATCAAAAGTCTTAAAACATCTTTCTGTGTAACATCTCTATTATAATTATAAATATCCTATGTTGCGACATGCGGCTTATAGACTGGTGGAGCCTATACTGTTGAGGTACATGTTTTTTTTTCTCTTTAAATTGTAAAAGTAAACTAACTAATAAAATATAAGCTAACACTTAAACTAGTGGGTGAGGCTTATATACTGGTTCGAAAATTACGGTATATTCAGTATATTATTATAATCATGCATTTATTTTTTATTGTAGGACTAATAAAAGCTTATTCTATTGTATTTTGAAAGCCTTACGAAGGAGTGTGGGTCATGACCGCTGTTGTAAAATTGAGTAAGTGTAGGTGTCATATGCCTGGATGTAAGTGGTTGTGAAACAGTATGAAAGTGAGCAGTGCAATGCTAAGAATATATTCATATATGCTACTTTTTTGCAATCTACACATACCAACAGGATTATGAATGGAATGTGACAGTGTAAGTGACATAACTGAACACCGTCATTCTGAACTTGTACTGCTAGCACTATGAGCATTCTCATTACATTCCTTTCTCTGCAGCCACATGTGCTTTTAGCTGTGTTAACCAGTACCGCTGGGATATTTAGGAAGCTATTAGAAGTAGAGGCATGAGTCATGTGATGTGCGCGGTTAGAGTGTTGACCAGGCTGAGGTAATGCAGGGGGACCGTTACATGAATGGGGAACTAGACTCCTTGTGAGTCCAAAGACTTGACCATTTCTTGAGGGGTTCTCTTTAATGGAAGAGGTGATGTCTGGCTAATTAATGGTGGGAAGTCATGGCAACTTGTCACATACCTCTGTCCAGTGTTCTTATCTGAGATTTCACTTGTAGCACACGATCAGAATAATAATTCCACTCTTTGCAGCATTCCTGAATCTTGACCTTCTCACCCAAATAATACTTCCTTTGTCTGGATTACTCTGAATGCTTTCTCTGTTGGTGAACAATGAAACATGCCACTGGCTAGCAAGCTACAACACCAGCACCAGTGCCAACTTGAGCCAGGAGGTCTCAGGTCAAACCTACACTGTGTCAGCTTGACCTCTTCAATATGGTGGACAGAGTTACATCTGTATTTCGCTTCTCTTCTCACTTGAGTTGAAAGTTAAATCTTTTAAATCTACTCAAGTACTGTATTGCTAGGTTACTTTGAAATTGAAAATGTTATTTAAGGTGATGGTTGACATTTAAATGGTAATAATTTGCTGTATGATAAATGTCCTACAAAATTCATTCATTCATTCATTTTTTATGTCCCAGATGTCAATCAATATTATTGACAACATTTGAGACACTCTTTTCATTAATTATATGGCATAAAGAGTACATTGTTTCAAAAGCAATAAACATCAAGAGTACAGTGTTGTAATTGGAATGAAGAGTAAGAGTTATTGGAATGCTGAATCAAGAGATTTTAAATACATTCAACAAACATTCATTCATTCATTTTCTATACCGCTTATCCTCATTAGGGTCACGGGTATGCTGGAGCCTATCCCAGCTGACTTTGGGCGGGAGACGGGGTACACCCTGGACTGGTCGCCAGTCAATCGCGGGCACATATAGACAAACCAAGACATACAACCAGTCACACTCACATTCACACTCTAATGGACAATTTAAAGTCGCCAATTAAACTAACCTCAGATGATCATTTATATGAATAGAGTAATCTCGTTTCTATGAAATATCCTTGCAAGCACCAATCTGACAAGACAATGTGGTCAATTTTGTTGGCTGTTGAGTTGTTTGTGTGGAATGGCTTCGATAAACATGAATTAAAAGTTTGTTTTCCACAAAGTGAAAGTACATGGGCAATCAAGATACACACATGGATATCTGAAGTTGTGCTCATAATGGCAATGTTTCATCTTAAAATGTTTTAGCAACTCATACCTACTAGGTAATAGTTTGTCACACTGCCACATCCTGACCTGCAAGTAAAATAAAAAATAGTCACTTTTGCAAATAAATACAATAAACACAGTCAATCGTCTGTCAATCGCTTGGCAGACATATAAGCATTCACACCCACATTCATACCTACGGACAATTTAGAGTCGCCAATTAATGTAACATGCATGTTTTTGGAATGTGGGAGGAAAACGGAGTACCCGGTGAAAACCCACACACGCACTGGGAGAACATGCAAACTCCACACAGAGATGCCCAACGGGAATTTGAACCCTGAACCTCCTGACAGTGAGGCCAACATGCTACCCATTCAGCCACCGTGCAGCCCCATTCAACAAACATAATTAATTGAATAACCAAAAAAAGAAAAATTGAATCTCAATATATATAAAATAGACTGTCTCTTTTTGCAAAAATTGCGCTAAATGCCTTAGTAAGGATAGTTGTGTTTCACATGTACGATGGCGTATTAGGGCCACATAAAAAAAAAACATTAACATTAAAAAACAAGATTTAAAGTCGTAAAATTTATGAGATTTAAAGTCGTAATACTACAAGAAAAAAAGTAGTAATATAACCTTTGACCCAGGCCAAAGGTCACCCAAGCCCCCCGTGTTTATAGCTGTCTCGGGCAATGCCTGTTAAATGTAGTATTAAAATCATCAAGATTTCAAGAATTAAGTTGTAAATTTACGACAATAATGTTGTATATTTACTAGAAAACATCGTCATTTTACAAGATTAAAAACGTAACTTTATGAATACAAACTCAACAGTAACTTTAGTTTCTAGGCATTGCCTGAGACCGCTATAAAACGTGGTGCTGTACGTGGAGGGCAGGGTACTAGAGAGTAGCGGTGAGATAATGCTAGCCCATAATAACCTGGTTGTTGCCAACTGCTCTGTTTTGCTGTCCCGTTATAAATAAAAGCTTGTCTGAAGCCAGAGGAAAGTTTCCTTCCTTGCCTGAGACAGCTATGAAAAGGGGAGCCTCATGTAACGGTGAGATGATGCTAATCATGATGCTAACCCAAGCTAACCTGTTTGTGACCAACTGCTCTATTTTGCTGTCTCCTTAAAAATAAAAGCTTTTACATACACACACAATATAGTCATCTGTTTGTTTGGTTGTCTCACGTGGAAACATCTGCATTCACATACACACAAAATACAGTATGAGTTTATAGAGTTGCTTTTGGCCATGTGGTACTGTATATTAAGAAAAGATTTCAGGCATCAGTGTGCCTCTCACACTTGAAGGTGTTCTTTTTAGCCAATGTAGATGTTCTCAGAGAGGGTGACTGAACCCCTTAGTCTCCATCAGTGGCCCCCAACTCTCATTCAGGGCCACTGCCCACTGAGAAGCTGTCGGTTCCATTCAACTTATTCAACTAGTCTGCTAAATGAGGCCAAGTCTGCTAGTAGGCTGAACGATAAGCCCCCAGACCCACAGAGTGTCCCTGGGCTTACAGCAGCAAGCGGCACTGATAATGTACTCTTTCAGCTGTGACAGATAAGGTTACAAAAGAGTGTGTGCGGGCATGTATATGCGTGTGTGAGACAGAAAGAGTCTAGAAGTATCACATAGACCTCTTTAACCGACCACGCTGTTAAAAGCATGGTCTGAAGGACCTGATTAACATGAGAAGGCAAATGTGTTTCCATTGTATGTTCTTACTGGTCTCCTCTGCTCTCAGTTGGTACTAGAGCGTAAATTTTCAGGGGAAACAGAAAGCTTCTCCTGCTCTACGAGAGTGTATTTTTATTAGATCTGCCTAACCTTACCTTGGTAACCTTACCTTTAAATTTACTCTGTCTTGTGATTATGATGAGTATCAAATTGCCAATTGCAAAGACCATGTTTAGTTTTGCATATCTTTCCTTCTGGCAGTCCATGCACACTATGAATCTTGTCACACCAGTTGCCACGGTGATTAACCACAGTCATGCCTGCCATTCTGCATCAGCCTGCAGGGAGATGATACTATTAAAAAATGTGGCATTTGAAATCATTAGCTATACCACTGGCAGCCACTGTTTATTTTTATGCTCTACCTATTTGTCTATTCTGTCATGTAACGCAAGCAAATTATAACAAATTTTTTGCACAGTATTTGTACCTTAGGAGGTAGAATAAGACAGGATAGGTGTTTTGACATTTATTAATGTCCATCACTGCCTTGCACACGGCATTCAATTTAAAAATGTTTTGCTTATGCAATCGGTATTGTCAATAATAATAATAATAATATGATCTCAATACTGTACTTATTATAATATTGGCCGGATTTATACTTTTGATATATGTATCAGCCAGATTTATAACATTTACTGATTGTAATGATACATCTTCAGATATTTCGCTAGGGTACAGTAGTAGAGATGTCACCAGGTCTTTGAACATATACACCCTCATCAAGGCAACAAAGCTGAGGTTGATCAAGCTTCAGCTTGTGCCTTAGCAGCTTCCCACTGATCCCTTCTCTTGATCCACAGCCACCTGGAGGCTTTCTCTACAGCCTCCATGCTGTTCTTAATAGTTCTCATCCTCATCTTGCCTGTGATGTTGAGTATAGTGTAGGCTCTGTACAGGGACTGTCCTGCAACGTCTGCACCCTCTTCACCCTTACTCCACCTTCCATCCTTGTCTGTGGCCCTCTTTCTGTCAAATGCCTCCTCAATTTGGTCCTTCAAAGAACCAGGAAGCTCCGGCATAACAGCATTTTTTGTCACCCCCCAGAGCCAAGATAATGGTCTTTGGGTAGTCATCACTATGTGTTCAGAGACTTGAATTGCCTGCCCAAAGCCACTAACAGCTAACAATCCTGCGCAGTGTTGAAGACCCCTAATGTAGCCTCTGATGTTTTTTTTTTCTTCTCTATACCTCGGCATCAGACACAAACAGAGCAGAGAGCTGACACAATTGGCTTCAACTTGGACTGGCGTGAAATACGGAATTGTTGAAAAAAATTGAAGCACAGATGGCAATTGTAAGTCAAGTTAATAGGCTAACCGCTACACGACATTGCTTAGCAACAGCCAAACAACAATGCCAAATAAAAGAAAAGAAAATGAACCAGGCAGGAGCTCAAACAGTTCGGCTCGAAGTACCCCAGAAATGTTGCTTAAGAGAATGCCTTCACCAGAAGAGCTGCCAAATGAGGAAAGACCAAGGAGGAGCGATGCAGCGACAGGCGTGTGCCGGCACCGCCGCCGTGGCCAGCAGGGGAGTCTGCGCACGACCATAGGAGCTAGCTGTCCTCAGATGCGAATTCACTAATGGAGAGAATGATGAGGAAATTGTCGGAAATGGAAGAAAATATGGAAAATAAATCGCAGGAAAACACACAGAGAATGGTAGAAATTCTGAACGCAATGCAAAAAGAGATCCACAAAGATTTTGGAGAAGAAATTGAGATTCTGAATGCAATTTGAAAGGAAATCCACGAAGAAATTTGAGAAAAAAATGATAAATTAACTGGTACCATGAAAAAGGAGATTCAACACCTGAAGGAGGAAGTAAAAAATCTGAGAGCAGAGAACAAGGCATTACAAGATAGTAATGCTGCCTTATTGTTAAATTCACAAACAGGAAATTCAAAGTCGCACTGCTGAAGCAGGGAAAGACGCTGAAAGGAACAAACATCTACATGAATGAGCATCTGACAAAACGTAATGCTGAAATTGCCCAAAAAGCACGTGATCTGAGGAAGCAGGGAAAGATCCAAGGCACTTTGAGCGCCAACTGCAAAATTTTCATTAATTTAAATGAAAGTCCAAGAGACATCCAAGACCTAGGAAAATACTAAAGACCACATCAAAACAACACCATGGAAAAGGAGAATAACTCAAAAACAAGAAGGACACAGGGGAAATATTAAATTGAATATTATTTGGAAGCGCCATTAGCAAGACACAAGGAACTGATCAACCAGATGCACTAGAACTAAGAACCCATCAAACTACATTTAATGACACACATAACACAACACTACAGCTCGCTGGACAAGAAGATCTTCAACTGGACGCTTTTAGTCTCACAGTCCACAAACATCTGGGTCTGGAAAAAGACATAGACCCGGACAAAAACTTTTTTTTTTTTACATCAAAAATGACTGCCACTACTACACGGAGGAACAATACAACAATAATCTAAACACAGGTAATAAAATGTCTATTATCCACATAAAGAGCAGAAGCATGTACACAAATCATAACAACATTACGCAATACTTGGAACAATTCAAAGAGCTCTTCAAAGTAATTGCAACCTCAGAAACTTGGATAAATGCTGACAAGGATATGGACCTTGAACTGGAAGGTTATGAAATGAACCGCATCAACAGGAACAACAAAAGTGGAGTAGGAGTGGCTGTGTACAAACATCTGAACCACAAAATTTTAAAGAGCAACAACATTTTAGAATGGATAACAATTGAAATCTGTTCAAAAAAAGGCAAAAACATTCTAACAAGCTGTCTGTATAGAACACCTAAGTCAAGCATGGAAATATTTGAGGACCGGATGAAGGCAACCTTCTGAAACATCAACCAAAAAAATCATCTTTGTTTGTGGAGACTTCAACATTGATCTTCTGAATCCAAACAAGCAAAGTAGAATAGATGTCTTTATTGATACAATGTACAGTCTGAGTTTTTACCCAAAAATCACAAGACCAAGCAGAATAACAGACCACAGTTCCACATTAATTGATAACATATTCATCAATGACTTTGATTACGACACAACTAGTGGCCTTTTAATCAATAACATCAGTGATCATCTTCTAGTGTTTACAATTTACAACATTCCATTCTATTCCATTTTCCTCCGCTTATCCGGGTCCGGGTTGCAGGGGCAGCAGTTTCAGTAGGAAAGTCCAGACTTCCCAGTCCCCGGCGACCTCTTTCAGCTTCACCGGAAGGACACCAAGGCGTTCCCAGGCCAGCTGTGAGACATAGTCCCTCCAGCGTGTCCTAGGTCTTCCCAGGGCCTTCTCCCGACTGGGCATGCCCGAAACACCTCACCAGGGAGGCGCCTGGGAGATACTTGAACTCCTCCACCTGAGGCAAGACCTCACTCCCAACCCGGAGGGTACAGTCCACCCGTTTCCGACTGAGAACTATGGCCTCGGATTTGGAAGTGCTGAGTCTCATCCCAGAAGCTTCACACTCAGCTGCAAAGCGCACCAGTAAACGCTGAAGGTCACAGCCTGATGAGGCCATAAGGAACACATCGTCTGCAAAGCTGTCAACTGATCACCACCTGGTGGTGAGTTGGTTCCCATGGTGGGGGAGGATGCCCTGGTGGGGGAGGATGTCAGACCTGGCAGATCCAAACGCATTGTGAGGGTCTGCTGGGAACGCCTGGCAGAGTCCCCTGTCAGAAGAAGTTTCAACTCTCACTTACGGGAGAGCTTTGACCATGTTCCGAGAGAGGCAGCGGACATTGAATCCGAGTGGGCGATGTTTCATCCCTCCATTGTCGATGTGGCCGATCGGAGCTGTGGCCGTAAGGTGGTCGGTGCCTGTCGTGGCGGTAATCGCAGAACCCGTTGATGGACATCAGTGATGAGGGATGTCGTCAAGCTGAAGAAAGAGTCCTATCAGGCCGTCTTGGCCCATTGGATTCTGTAGGCAGCTGACAGGTACCGGAAGGCCAAGCGGTCTGCAACTCTGGCAGTCGCTGAGGCAAAAACCCGGACATGGGAGGAGTTGGGAGAGGCCATGGAAAATGACTTCCGGATGGCTTCAAAGAGATTCTGGACCACCCTCCGCCATCTCTGGCGAAGGAAGCCGTGCACAGTCAACACCGTGTATGGTGGGGACGGTGTGCTGCTGAACTCGACTTGAGATATTGTGGACCGGTGGAGGAAATACTTTGAAGACCTCCTCAATCCCACCGACACGCCTTCCAACATGGAAGCAGTGCCTGGGGACTCTGAGTCGGGTTCGCCTATCTCTGGGGCTGAGGTCACCGAAGTGGTCAAAAAGCTCCTTGGTGGCAAGGCCACCAAGGAGGGTGGATGAGATTTGCTCGGAGTTCCTTAAGGCCCTGGATGCTGTGGGTGTGTCTTGGTTGACACGACTCTGCAGCATTGCGTGGACGTCGGAGTCGGTGCCCCTGGACTGGCAGACCGGGGTGGTGGTCCCGCTTTTCAAGAAGGGGGACCGTAGGGTGTGTTCTAACTATCATGGGATCACACTCCTCAGCCTTCCCAGTAAGGTCTATTCAGGGGTTCTAGAGAGGAGGATCCGCCGTATAGTCAAATCTCGGATTCAGGAGGAGCACTGTCCTTTTCGTCCTGGTCGTGGAATTGTGGACCAACTCTATACTCTCGGCAGGGTCCTTGAGGGTGCATGGGAGTTTGTCCAACCAGTCTACATGTGTTTTGTGGACTTGGAGAAGGCATTCGACCGTGTTCCTCGGGGAATACTGTGGGGAGTGCTCCGAGAATATGAGGTATCGAACCACCTAATCCAGGCGGTTTGTTCCCCGTATGACCGGTGTCAGAGTTGGTTCGCATTGCCGGCAATAAGTCGCAGTTTCCAGTGAGGGTTGGACTCCGCCAGGGCTGCCCTTTGTCACCGATTCTGTTCACTACTTTTATGGACAGAATGTCTAGGCACAGCCAGGGCATTGTGGGGTTTCAGTTTGATGGCCGCAGGATTCGATCTCTACTTTTGGCAGATGATGTGGTCCTGTTGGCTTCATCGAGCAGTGACCTTCAACTCTCACTGGATCGGTTCGCAGCTGAGTGTGAAGCAGCTGGAATGAGAATCAGCACATCCAAGTCCGGGTCCATGGTTCTCGCCCGGAAAAGGGTGGAGTGCCATCTCTGGGTCGGGGATGAGGTCCTGCCTCAAGTGGAGGAGTTTAAGTACCTTGGGGTCTTGTTCACGAGTGAGGGAAGGATGGGACGTGAGATGGATTGGCGGATTGGTGCAGCGTCTGCAGTGATGCGGACTCTGCACCGATCTGTCGTGGTGAAAAGAGAGCTGAGCCAAAAGGCAAAGCTCTCTTTTCGGTCGATCTATTTTCCTACCCTCACCTATGGTCATGAGCTTTGGGTAGTGACCGAAAGGACAAGATCGCGGGTACAAGCGGCCGAAATGAGTTTTCTCCGTAGGGTGGCTGGGCTCTCCCTTAGAGATAGGGTGAGAAGCACTGTCATCCGGGAGAGACTCGGAGTAGAACCGCTGCTCCTCTGCATTGGGAGGAGCCAGATGTGGTGGCTCGGGCATCTGGTTAGGATGCCTCCCGAACGCCTTGTGGGGAGGTGTTCACGGCACGTCCAACTGGTAGGAGGCCTCGGGGAAGACCCAGGACACGCTGGAGAGACTATGTCTCTCAGCTGGCCTGGGAACGCCTCGGCATCTGCTGGGAAGAGCTGGACGAAGTGGCTGGGGAGAGGGACCTCTGGGCTTCCCTGCTTAGGTTGCTGCCCCCGCGACCCGACCTTGAATAAACGGAAGAAAATGCAATGGATGAATGGATGGATGGAACAAACAAATGAAGCTGAAAAAAAACAACTTATAAAACATATAAAAACAAGTTATCAAATATTTTAAGAATATTCAAGAAATAATATTATAAACAATATTATAAACAAATAGATAGGTAGATAGGAATAAAAACAACATTATAGCTTCTTGGGGCATTCTAAACAGGATTATCAGGAAAGGCACTAAGAAAGCAGACTACCCGCAATACTTCACAGTTGAAAATGTTAATAATGATGATATGAGGGACCTAGCTGAGAAGTTGGACCAAAACTGGAAGAGGAGATCCCAAAATCCTGGTCAGTAGAGGAAGATAAGGAGACATTAGACAGGAACCCTAACCCAAAATCATTGAAGTTATTCAACCATAGGTTGGACAAATTCCTCAATAAGAATGACATCCTGGCGGACAGCCAATACGGATACAGAGGTAATATTTTTACTTCTGTGGCACTGATTGAAATCACAGAGGAAATTGCAAATGCTATAGATCATAAAAAGTGTGCAGCCTCAGTTTAAAAACTTTAAAATTTACTGATCTGGTAAACCTTCAAACCGCTGAATTGATGCTAAAAGTAAACAACAACCAGTTACCAAAGAATGTCGCACAATTATTCTCAACAAGAGAAGAGACAATGATCTTAGGAATAAACTAAACTTAAAACACATACAGTATATGCAAGAACAACACTAAAAACCTTTAGTACTTCTGTATGTGGAATCAAACTGTGGAATGGATTAAGGAAAGAACTAAAACAATCAAAGGATAAGATATTCTGCATTACTGGTCAGAGTCACTCCACAGGCTGCAGAGGAGGCTGGAGTGTAGACAGCGGCAATGTTCTTGTGAGGACTTCAAGAAACATTACAAACAGTTGATGTTTACAAAATACAAGGAAGAAGAGTCGAGAAATATCGTGTACATCCAAGGTCATATTACTTCAGTCTGTTGACTGTCAATGCTATGTTTGTTACTATCACCTTATACTTACTGTATACTAGAAACTTTTAATCCTAGTGAGAACATTGTCTATACTTCAACAATATTTTGTTATATTTGTTTATATACCACTCAGCACTAGTATTATTTATTATGATTATCAATCATCAGGACTTCTAATTTATTTATATCATAAGGACTTTGACTACCATTTAACACATCACATGTCAAATTACCTTACTTATGCATTTTTAACTTACTAACTGCAGGAAGTCTTAAGTATTAAGTGATGTATGTTGGTGTATCTGCTAGGCCCCAACAGTGAAGGTTAGAAGGGCTGGGGAGGACATTGTAGACTGCCTGGATAAAGAATTTGATATACTTTGGCTCTGACTGCCAGAAGGCAAGTCCACAAGCTCTTCCTTTTTTCATGTCAGCTCTTCCACATTTTCATGGACTTCTCTTCCACAGCGGCTCTCACATTGTTCTGGACAAGTTTCTGTCTTTCCTTCTTCTTTGCCTCTCCCATACTGAAGGAATGGGTGTGCCTAGTAAACCCACAAGGACTCTGTGGTGCAGACATGACTTCCACTCTCAGGCTTCACACTTCCCTTCCTGGTGGTTTTCACCGCTACCGCTGCTCCAGAAATTTTTGGGCTAGCGGTCTCCTACTTTGATCACTCTTAGAAATACAGTACTTTCACAGTGATGAGCTATCCATCAATTTTGTATGCCTCTTATCCCCATTAGGGTTGTGGGGTCTGCCGGAGCTTATCCTAGTTGATATTTGAACCCTGGTCTTCCATATCTCCTGACTGCGTGGCCAACACAACTCAAGCACAGTGCAGCGGCGATGAGCTATTTGTGTTTTATTTATATGACTGGCAAGATTTGTATTGTACTTTATTTACAAAGCGGATCTCCACACAAACAGTGTAGTCTTTGTCTTCATGCTATCCTGTAGGAACTTTTCATTAAATAAAGACATAATGTCTAAATGTTGAGGCAAATATTCTTTGACCCTTTGGTGAGCTATGCGAAATCAGCTGGCGAGCCACTGGTAGCTTACAAGCTAGACTGCAGCAGTGTAGTGACTGAGTAAACAACCCTGGGTAAAACCGGAAACTTGGCAGCTAGGGCAGAGCCCTCGTTGGCATTGAGGCTGTCGAGCACTTTTTAACAAGCAAACGCAACATATGTAGTATATATAGTAATTCCATGACTGTCCCCTTCATTAGCTCTTGAGAATGTCAGAGCTCATCAATGAGTGGGTGAAAAAGCAGTAAAGCGATGTGAGTATCCAGCACTAATAAGATGAAGTTACTTATCGACTTAACTAATTGGCTCAGGTGTTGCTTTGGCACTCACCTAATGCTTGCTTTTTTAAGAGTTTAGCTGCACTAGTATAGGTCAAAGGGTAATCACAGTGCCAGAGACAAACCGGGGTGTGTAGTTAAATTGATAATAGGTAACAACAGCCCATTGTGCTGAGACCGTCTGTGGAACTCATTCTTATTGCAGTCAAATAGTGTCTGATTAAAGTTAAGACATTCCATCCCATTGTCTTTAAATCTATTTGTTTGCCTTTTTTTAGTTTCAAGATTTTGACTAATACAGGGTGTACCAGAACAATTTGTGATCGTATATACAGCATTATTGTTTCATCATAGTGTTACACACTCATTTTTGCCTGTTTGATACTTCTCCAAGCCTTGCTTCAGGCAAGACCTAGTTATTCATGTGTATGAAAATGAGAATACACACCCGGCATTCTTTTCAGTATTCACACCCACATTGGGACCACCGCTTAATGCCAAGACCCCAAATGCACACTGCCTCGTCTCACTGCAGTTATTCAAGACAGATGAGATGCTCTCAATGTGAAAGCTTTATTTTATATTGAAGGTTTTGAGTATAAAAGAAAAACTGCACTTTTTTGGAATTAGTAATGCACGTAATGGGATGCACATATTTTGCCTATAAAGCCTTCTGAAAAAAATCCCAAAACTGCCAACAGTACTCCATTTACATGATGTGACTTGCAGGTTAACCAAGATATAGCGACATTATTATTGTTTCTACAAGAGGGGTAGGTGTAGTGTTAATTTTTGTGTAGCGATATGTAAAATCATTGCACCCTGGACAGAAGTTCTGGTAGTGCGTAAAATGACCAAAATACAAAAAAATACTATATTACATGTTATCATGAATATGCCTGCTACTGCATGGTCACAGCATGTAAATAAAACCAAAAATCTGCTGCCTCTTTTGAGCTATTTTTTATGTATTTTGGATGCACAGAAATGAGAAATGCGTGTGTTCATGTCTCACATAAGGATTGTGGATGATGGGCAACATTCTAAAAAAAAGTGCACAAAGACTTACATGTATGTGTACTTTGGCCTTTAACTGTCCGTCAAGACTCATGGATCATAGGTCTAAACGTCACTAACTATCAAATATTAAAATCTGCCATTAAAGCATTTTTAAAACCGACTTCCATTAATTCACACTCTAGCTAATAACCAAAATATTCTACATAACATTTTCTAGAAAACAGAACAGTATGATTCAGTAAAACAAAATGAACTCATAGAGACAAAAACAACAATGTAAATATGTAAGCTTTGTTGCTTTTGTGATCAGTATGTGACTTTTCAGGAAATGATGCACTGGGGACATGTGTGACATGACCACACCAGACCAACTCCAAGTGTTTCAACAAAAAAATAATTTTCTTTGGATATTTTGGAAATTTTGAATATTCCACAGCGGGTACTTGACTGACATAAAAACCACTGACATAAATTATGTTGTTTGAGAATTTGTATGATGAATTCAAAATACGAAAAACATATTGGCGAGTAAAAGAGAATACAGTATCTTTCCTGGCATGTAGCCTACCTACACTGTGTCCTAAGTTAGTGCCCTTCCATTCCTTTACACATAAAACCATTCCAGAGTGAGCATTTTGCATGTGAACTAATATCAAATGTGTCATGTTCTGTGAGGAAAGTGCAGCATAGAAAGTGATCCCAGATTAAAGTGACAAAATTGCTGTCATTGAGTGTAAAGCAGGTCCACCCCTGAAGACTGTTGTCACAAACTGTAACCGTGGATGTGGGTGTGTGAAAGAATGAATGAGTACCACTAGAGTCAAAAACAGCCATCTTTAACCATGTCTTTATTTTACATACTAGTAGTTGAGAAAACAATGTTTGGAGGAAAGAAGAATTCTGTGGGGGGTGCATCTAAAAGGTTAAGAGGGGGCTGTTCAGGATTTAAGGGGATATGAGTGTGTTAATATTTATGGGAAAGAATTGGGGGAGGTGTGTAGGAGGGTCTTGGGTTTTACTGTAATCCTTTCGTCCTGGTTGGAATTGACCCCAAGCGCAGTCTGGCATAAACAATGCGAATGAACACATGCAAACGTAAACAATGTATTGCGCATGACCTTGCTTAGGTAGTTTTACTACATCATGGGAAAATGTCTGCAAGAAACACTGACTGATGGACGGCAAGAGAAGGTTGGTTCTTTTTGTGGAGTAGATGCTTTGCTTATGCTTTTGTTGTGAAGTAAAGATACTACGCTGTGTTTGGTATACTTTGAAGGGGTCACTGTTATGTGAATGTTGAGATGCTGTGCAAGTTTAATGATCTCCTGTATTTCTCATTACACTTGGAAAAAAAACCTAGTAACATTTTCTTAGAAAAACTCATAATTTTAATGCACAATGACATTGTAATTAAACTTTATAACTGTAAATCATGTAAAGCTTTTTGCTTATATTACATAAAATCTAAACAGAATTGGCAAATAAATATTATATAGCAAATTCAGTAAGCTCTATTTGACTTTTTGCAATACTTACTTTTTCATCATTAGAAGTCTATTGCGCATTTGTTTTTTAAACACACTTTTATTTTAACTCTAAAACTAATAGCATTCATTTTTGATTGCAACCATTTAACTTCAAAACAGCACTTGATTTACAACCATGATCAACATGTTCCAATTTCATGGTGTACTCCACCTCTTATCCAAAGACAGCAGGATTAGGTTCCAGCACACATAATGAGAAAGCAAAATTCTATTGTTCGTACATAACACATTCAGCACATAACAGTCACAACCAAAGGGGGGTAACTACACTGAGCTCACGCCATATTTATGATGTCAGATGAATAGATGAGAATGAATGAAAAATGTATTTGTAAAAATGCAATAGCCTGCTCCAGACCAGACTAACACATTCTTTCCCTGTTGTTCACATCTCATTCAACTACACCCATTATCATTATTTCTGCATTTGTCATCATTCATTTTGATCATTGTAGATAAAGGACTACCGAAAATGTGCTTATGAATACATGTACCCGCACAGTGGCCGAGTGGTTAGCGTGTTGGAGTTTGCACGTTCTCCCCCTGCGTTTCTGTGTTTTTTCCGGCTATTCCGGTTTCTTCCCACATTCCAAACATTTGTGTGTTCGCTTAAATTTTTTTTCCATTGGTATGAATGTGAGTGTGAACGGTTGTTTGTTTATATGTGCCCTGCGATTAACTGGCTTCCAGTCCAGGGTGTACCCCGCCTCTTCCCCGAAGTTAACTGGGATAGGCTCCAGCATACTACTACAACACTAATTAGAACAAGCGGCATAGAAAATGGATGGATGGGCATCCCATACAAATTCAAAATACACATCTACAAGCTAAAATATTTCTACAGTCTGATGGAGTTACATTAACACTATTGCACTCACATCTGCGGTCAGTTTCACCTACCATATTAATAAATTCATAATGACAGACTACTTTTTCTGAGATGTTCATTGTGTTCTACATTACCCAGAAGGCTTAGCGCTCAAGAGGACAACGGAAGTACACACTGTTGAAGCTATGAGCAAATAATGGTGAAGTGCTAATAAGTGCTATCTGAACTGATCTAGTTTCATACAAAATGTACACTTTAGAATTTATATTGTTTCTAATTGACTGCAGACAAGTTTAGTTACGCATTAAATCAGTGCACTGTAACAAGAGTGGTGGGGGGTTCACCATAGCACCATTTAGTGGGGAGCAACCTACTTGCACCTTTTGAGTTCAAGTTTAGCAGGATTACTATTGCAACAACACATCATCAGTAAGGTAAAACCAACCTGTCTCACGACGGTCCAAACCCAGCACGCGTTCCCTATAAAAGAGAATAAAAGAGTTCGTAGATATTACTCTACACTGCTGTTCCTGATTAGTTAAACAAGTGACAAATGTCAGAGATGGTAGACTCGAGTCAGACTCAATTTTTAGGACTTGTAACTTGCTTGACAAATGTTCCAAAACGACTCGACTTGACTTTGACTTTAGACTTAACTCGAACTTTAGCTAATTGACTTGAAATGACTTGTTTTTGTTTTAAGGCTTTGAAGTATTTTGCAAAAATCCAGAATATACGTGAATGACTGTATTTTAACAAGTTGACTTTCAGCTGCTTTATTTTACGCATGCGCTCACTTCGGCGCAATCTGAGCACAACATGTATAACCCGGAAGGAAAAGAAGACACACAAAGATTTTGTGAATGTTTGTTTATATACCTTGTTTCCAAACACGAAAGTCAAACTCAAACATAACAGAGAAGTTGTTGTGGCCGTCGGGGCCCCGGTTGGGTGGCTGGGCTGGCTGGGTGTTGGTGGGGCGGCGCTCCTGGGCCCTGGGGTCCGGGGACTGCCTCTACCCGGGTGTGGGAGTGGGGGCGTATCTGATCCCCGGGGGAATTTAGGTTGGCCCGGACTCTTTTCTGCGGGGGTGGATGGGTGCACGTCCCAGTGCCGGATGGTGCCTAGGAGGACCTGGGTTGGGGTAGTGTGCATGGGGTTAGGCGAGTGTAGGTTTGTGTACGCTAGTGCTGGTGTGTGTCAGTGTGTGTTTCTGTGTACATTGGGTGCAGTGGATTTAACAGTGGTGTGGGAACTGACGGAAGTGGTGGGGGGTGAGGTGTGTGACTGTGCCTGGAGGTTTGTGCCTCTCTGAGTAGTGGGGTGTGCTGCCTGGGTTCTCTCGGATTTGGGGAGGGAATGGCTATGGTGGTGTTCGGGGGTGCGGGCCGCCGGGATCTCCTACAGTGGCGTGCCTGTTACATCTGGGAGAGGCTGCTCCCGGACTGCGGTCGCTGGGCGTCCGGTGCCTATGAATGGTGCCTCGCCCAGTGCCGGCCCCTGCCCCGCGGTGGGTCCTGGGGCTTATGGGTGCCTACTGCCTAGTAGCTTGTCATGGCTTGTCCTCTGGGAGGGGAAAAATGTTTATTTTTTCCTCCCTGTCCTACTATCCCTCGGGCCCTCGCCCCCCCACTCCCTGGAAACAAGCACATAGGATCTTGTGGAGTGCGCGTGCTTCATGAGGGTGTGGCAGGGGGGCGGGGGGAGGGGGGCAGGTCACAAACACAACCTCCTTCTGTGGTGCCCGGGGGGCCGCAAACTCCCCAGTTTTAATTACACTTACTCACTATACATAGACTCACAGACACCTCACATTCATTTTTGGGGGTGGCGGGACTCGTGTCACCTGGTGGGCACAACTACTCAGTCGTGCTCAGCTGGCGATGTAGTTCTGCCCATGGTGTCACGCAGTTTCGTCTCCTCAAATGTAACTGCCTACACACACACATATCACACCTCATAACACTCTTAGTTGGGTGGGGGGGACGGGGATCAGAGGGTTATATTACACACCTGTTTTCTTGGACGCTCTAGGGGGGTGGGGGGTGCGATGGCGCTTGGGGCGGAGTGGGTAGGTTCGGCCCTGGGTATCAGTCAGCTGCAATGCTGGGAGGAGTGCCGTCGTGTGTGAGCGTGTGTGTGTGCGTGCGCGCGCGGGCGCATAGGACTGTGGCTGTGGGATTCCCGGCGGCCGGGTACGGTGGTGTGGCCCCAATATGGTTGAAATATGTCTGTGAGGTTCTTCTGCACCCTTTCTTATATCCCCCCAACCCACCCCCCACCATCGCTTTTCAGGTCAGGTCCGGCATCGAAATGTGGTTCAACAAAATTCATAATAAAAATAAATAAAAAATAATAAAAAAAAGAAATTACTTGTTTTTGGTTTAAGGTTTTGAGGTATTTTGCAAATATCCAGAATATACCTGAATGACTGTATTTTAACAAGTCGACTTTTGGCTGCTTTATTTTACGCATGCGCTCACTGCGGCGCAATCTGAGCACAACATGCATAACCCGGAAGGAAAGGAAGACACACAAAGATTTTGTGAATGTCCATCCATCCATCCATCCATTTTCCTCCGCTTATCCGGGTCCGGGTCACGGGAGCAGCAACTTCAGTAGGGAAGTCCAGACTTCCCGGTCCCCAGCGACCTCTTCCAGCTCCATCGGGAAGACGCCAAGGCGTTCCCAGGCTAGCTGTGAGACATAGTCCCTCCAGCGTGTCCTAGGTCTTCCCGGGGGCCTTCTCCCGACTGGGGAAGCCCGAAACACCTCACCAGGGAGGCGCCCGGGAGGCATCCGGACTAGATGCCCGAGCCACCTCAACTGGCTCCTCTCGATGTGAAGGAGCAGCGGCTCTACTCTGAGCTCCTCCCGGATGGCCGAGCTCCTCACCCTATCTCTTAGGGTGAGTCCAGCCACCCTACGAAGGAAACTCATTTCCGCCGCTTGTATCCGCGATCTCATTCTTTCGGTCATGACCCATAACTCATGACCATAGGTGAGGGTGGGAACGTAGATCGATCGGTAAACAGAGAGCTTTGCCTTCCGGCTCAGCTCTCTCTTCACCACGACGGTCCGGTACAGCGACCGCATTACTGCAGATGCTGCACCGATCCGTCTGTCGATCTCACGCTCCAACCTTCCCTCACTCGTGAACAAGAACCCGAGATACTTGAACTCCTCCACCTGAGGCAAGACCTCACTCCCAACCCGGAGGGTACAGTCCACCCGTTTCCGACTGAGAACCATGGCCTCGGATTTGGAGGTGCTGAGTCTCATCCCAGAAGCTTCACACTCAGCTGCAAACCGCTCCAGTAAACGCTGAAGGTCACAGCCTGATGAGGCCATAAGGACCACATCGTCTGCAAATAGCAGAGACGAGATCCTAAGGTCACCAAGCTGGACTCCCTCAACACCTTGACTGCGCCTAGAAATTCTGTCCATGAAGATTATGAACAGAATCGGTGACAAAGGGCAGCCTTGGCGGAGGCCAACGTTCACCGGAAACAAGCTCGACTTACTGCTGGCAATGCGAACCAGGCTCCTGCTTCGATTGTACAAGGACCGAATGGCACGTAGAAGCGGACCATCAATCCCGTACTCCCGGAGCACCCCCCACAGGACACCACGAGGGACACGGTCGAATGCCTTTTCCAGGTCCACAAAGCACATGTAGACTGGTTGGGCAAACTCCCACATACCCTCGAGTACCCTTGCAAGGGTGTAGAGCTGGTCCAGTGTTCCGCGACCGGGACGAAAACCACATTGCAGCTCCTCTAACCGAGGTTCGACTAACGGTCGTACCCTTCTCTCCAGCACCCTGGAGTAGACTTTCCCAGGAAGGCTGAGGAGTGTGATCCCCCTATAGTTGGAACACACCCTCCGGTCACCCTTTTTAAAAATGGGGACCACCACCCCGGTCTGCCAGTCCAGAGGTACTGTTCCTGACTTCCATGCAATGTTGTAGAGGCGTGTCAACCAACACAGTCCTCCAACATCCAGAGCCTTGAGAAATTCTGAGCGGAACTCGTCTACCCCCGGAGCCTTGCCACTGGGGAGTGATTTGACTACCCCAATTACCTCAGCCACGGTGATAGAACTGTCCACGTACGTATCCTCAGACTCTGCTTCCTCTACGGAAGGCATGTCAGTGGGATTGAGAAGGGCCCACTGACCAGATTTGGCCGCCGAAGACCAGGTCGCCCCGGACAGCCGCCCTCGACCACTGCCCAAATCACACAGCACCGGACCCTTATGCTTGCCCCTCCCCCAGGCCCGGCTCCAGGGTGAGGCCCTGGTATCCCACGTCCGGGCGAGGTGCGGTCACTCCTTTTAGTTTTTTTCATAAGGGTTTTCTGAATCACTCTTAGTTTGGCTCGTCACCTAGAACCTGTTTGCCTTGGGAGACACTACCAGGGGCATAAAGCCCCCGGCAACATAGCTCCTAGTATCACTCGGGCACTCAAACCCCTCCACCGCGGTAAGGTGGTGATTCACGGAGGGGATTTTGGGAATGTTTGTTTATATACCTTGTTTCCAAACAGTGCTCGTAACACAGCAGTCAAACTCAAACATAACAGAAAAGTTGTTTTTATTCATCCTCTTCCTGTTGAAGAGTTTCAGCTAGCGCAGAAGTTGTGTTGTTCTCCTCACGTAGCAGTCCAGCCTTCTGAAATCTTTTGGGGAAAAAGGTCTTAATTTAAAGTTTGACCCAGGTCAAGGGCCACGCAAGTCCCCTGTCTTTATAGCTGTTTTGGGGAATGCCTGTTAAATGAAGCATTAAAATCATCAAGATTTCGAGAATTACGTTGTAAATTGACAACAATAATGTTGTATATTTACAAGAAAAGATTGTCATATTACGAAAATAAAAACGTAACTTTAAGGGAATAAAAGTCGTAACTTCATTTTATTAGGTTTTGCCTGAGGATGCTATACTGTATACCATAGAGCCGTATGTGGAGGGGCGGGATATTAGAGCGTAGCGGTGAGATGATGCTAGCCCAGTGGTTCTCAGTTTTTTTCTGTCACGTCCCCCTGGGGGCCAGAAATGTTGTCGCATCCCCCCCCCATTTGAAATACTATTGACAACTGATAATATCTACTTATTTATATGTACAAACTGAACTTGGAACTGAAACCAGGAAAATGCAACAAAATGGAGAACTGTGAAGTGTATTCAAGAGGCAAATGGCATGTTGAGTATAATAAATTTGGGCATATTGGCAGGTTTACACTAACATTGAAAGTACTCCCTGCTTCTCCCGCTCCCCTGACAGTTCACTGTTCCCGGCCCAACTATTTGAGAACCACTGTGCTCACCCAAGCTAACCTGTTTGTGGCCAACTACTCTGTTTTGCTGTCTCATTATAAATAAAAAGCTTGTCTGAAGCCAGAGGGAAGTTCCCTTCCCCACTGAAGAACTATACTCTAGTTTCCCTCCGACATGTATGACACAAAAAATTACCATTTCCAATCTCGTAATATTTTGACTTTTTCCCGTAAAATTACGATTTATGATCTCCTAAATTTATGACTTTAATTCTCATGATATTACGACTTTTAATCTCGAAATCTTAAATTATCAGGACAACTATTTATTTTTTATTTTTTTAAAATCTTATTTTTATTTTTTTGTATCTCAGCTCTGTTTGGCTCTACAAGTTGTTTGTTGTCAAATATGTAAAAAAGTCAAAATGTATATCTCTTTTTTTTTTTTTTTTGAATCTGTAAAACTGGCCTAATTAAAAGGTGTATGACTTGACACAACTTGCAGACGTAAAGTGACTCAACTTGACTTGCTTGACAAAGAGCAGTGACCCGACTTGACTTGCTTGGTTCTGATAAAGATTGACTCGGACTTGCTTGTCACTTGAAGGTAAAGACTTGGTGCTTACTTGTGACTTGTACATGAGTGACTTACTCCCACCTCTGACAAACGTTATATTAATTAGCTACTTGGATTTTAATTGCAATGGTTGCATTGAGTGTGTTTTGTGCACTACTCACGCAGAAAGTGCATGCTTTCTCTCTTTGTTTTATGATTGTGGCATTGTTGCCTCTCTTTTTTTTTTTAGCTATTTTGAATCCTTGCAAGCCTCTATGGCGATCATCACCTTGCTTCATTAATCTCCTCATCCTGGGTTTGTCTTTTTGCAACCATTTAAGTCTAGATGCTTTTGTTTTAGATTGCTTGAACTCAGCTCAGTCATTTATCCTGGGTGTCTGCACTACTGCTTAAATTCAGTGGCAACATAAACCAGTTGTGTTTTGCGCACGTGCATGTGTGTGTGTGTCTATGCACCACTTACAAAACAATATTGGCAACATGTCAGATGCTACATTGAAGTTCATTATTCCAGTTTTTTCACAGGGAATCCAACATGGCTACTAGCAGACTTGTCTTTTGCTGCCTGTTGTCCAGTTCTCTCTGTGGTTAATCAGCATCACTTAAACTCAAACATCACTAAACAGTAACATTACCACTGGTGCTAAATTAACACAACATTAGAGGTGTCCTGGTTCTGGCTACACACACTAACAGCAGTTTGTACATTCCCCACACAAGATAAACACATTCTGTTTACTGCTGTCACATAGCTAAGCAGATGGAAACTGGTTGAAATGACCATTTGTATAATGTAGAAGGAGAATAATAATGTAGAAGGGGGGGTGCTGAAAGTGCTAAATATTGCTAAAGAAAGAGTGAGATTTGACCTCACCATAACGCCAAATCAATACAATTTGCCATCAAGTACGATGTTGTCAGTGCACTTCCATTTACTGATGTAGTGGCCAACAGAACTGAAATAGTATATTATTTCTCGTGCGGCCCGGTATCAAGTGGTACGTGGGCCAGGGTGGTTGGGGACCCCTGCTGTAGACTGTTCAATCTGGTGTAAGCATAGAATAATAGGAGTGTAAATCAGCCATTAGGGATGTTATTTCATGTCTACAGTGCTGTAATAATGGTTATATCTGTAATTAGAAAGTCATACAATTTTTTAATGCCCCGGGTCGCAGGGGCAGCAGTCTCAGTAGGAAAGTACAGACTTCACGGTCTCCGGCAAACTCTCCCAGCTCCACCGGGAGGACACCAAGGCGTTCCCAGGCCAGCTGTGAGACATAGTCCCTCCAGCGTGTCCTAGGTCTTCCCGGGGGCCTTCTCCCGACTGGGCATGCCCGAAACACCTCACCAGGGAGGCGCCCGGGAGGCATCCAGACTAGATGCCCGAGCCACCTCAAATGGCTCCTCTCGATGTGAAGGAGCAGCGGCTCTACTCTGAGCTCCTCCCGGATGGCTGATCTCCTCACCCTATCTCTTAGGGTGAGTCCAGCCACCCTACAAAGGAAACTGTATCCGTGATCTCGTTCTTTCGGTCATGACCCATAACTCATGACCATAGGTGAGGGTGGGAACGTAGATCGATCGGTAAACAGAGAGCTTTGCCTTCTGGCTCACCTCCTGCTTCACCACGACGGTTCGGTACAGTGACTGCATTACTGCTGACACTTCACCGATCTGTCTGTCGACCTCACGCTCCAACCGTCCCTCACTTGTGAACAAGACCCCGAGATACTTGAAGTCCTCCACTCGTCCCCACGTTTCCGACTGAGAACCATGGCCTCGGATTTGGAGGTGCTGAGTCTCATCCCAGAAACTTCACACTCAGCTGCAAACTGCTCCAGTAAACGCTGAAGGTCACAGCCTTATGTGGCCATAAGGACCAAGCTGGACTGCCTCGACACCTTCACTGCGACTAGAAATTCTGTGCATGAAGATTATGAACAGAATCAGTGACAAAGGGCAGCCTTGGCGGAAGCTCACGTTCACCGGAAACAAGCTTGACTTACTGCTGGCAATGCGTACCAAGCTCCTGCTTCGATTGTACAAGGACCGAATGGGACGTAGTAGCGGGCCACCAATCCCGTACTCCCGGAGCACCCCCCACAGGACACCCGAGGGACTCGGTCAAATGCCTTTTCCAAGTCTACAAAGCACATGTTGGCCGGTTGGGCAAACTCCCACATACCCTCCAGTACCCTTGCATGGGTGTAGAGCTGGTCAAGTGTTCCGCGACTGGGACGAAAACCACATTGCAACTCCTGTAACCGAGGTTCGACTAACGGTCGTACCCTTCTCTCCAGCGCCCTGGAGTAGACTTTACAGGGAGGCTGAGAAGTGTGATCCCCTTGGAACACACCCTCTGGTCACCCCTTTTAAAAATGTTTGTTATGGACAAACTGTGGTTCGCACAGAAGTCCAGCAACAACACACTGCAGATCAGGGTTTCGGATCAGGGAGGTTGTTCCTCCCAACAACGCCCCTCCAAGTCACACTGTAATTGCCCACATGGGCGTTGAAGTCTCCCAGTAGAACTATGGAGTCACCAGCTGGGGTGCTCTCCAGCACCCCTCTGATAGACTCCAAGAAGGCTGGGTACTCTGAACTGCCGTTCGGCGCATAGGCACAAACCACAGTCAGGACCCTTTCCCCAGCCCTAAGGCGTAGGGAAGTGACCCTCTCGTTTACTGGGGATGACTCCAACACAGAGGCACCAAGCCGGGGGGCTAACAATAAGCCCACACCAGCTCGCCGCCTCTCCCCAGCGGCAACTCCAGAGAAGAACAAGGTCCAGCCCCTCTCAAGGAGTTTGGTTCCAGAGCCTAAACTGTGGGTTGAGGTGAGTCCGACTATATCTAGTCGGAATCTCTCCGCCTCTTCCACAAGCTCGGGCTCCTTCCCCACCAGAGAAGTGACATTCCATGTCCCAAGAACCAGATTTGGTCGCCGAAGCCCAGGTCGCCCGGACACCCGCCCTCGACCACTGCCCAAATCACACAGCACCGGACCCTTATGCTTGCCCCTGCAGGTGGTGGGTCTGCGGGGGGGAGTTCCCGTGCGGCTTCTTCGGGCTAGGCCCGGCCAGGTCCCACGGGTGAAGACCTGACCACCAGGCGCTCGCCTGCGAGCCCCTCCCCCAGGCCTGGCTCCAGGGTGAGGCCCCGGTATCCCACGTCCGGGCGAGGTGCGGTCACTCCT